>CANIUD010000256.1:500000-512500 GCA_947470075.1 Closterium sp. Yama58-4
TAGATACTGCTGCCATAGCCGCGGGGCTTGCTTAATCCCGTAGAGCGATTTCAGTAGTTGACAGACTTTGTTCGGCTCTCCGTTAGTGCCGTGTGATAGTTCCACGAAAATCTCTGCGTCAACGGGTGCGTAGAGGAAGGCGTTCGCGACGTCGATTTGCCGCAGCTTCTTCCTTTTCATGGCGGCGATCGCGAGGAGGATTCGAAGTGAGGTGTGTCGGCTGACCGGTGCGAAGGTCTCGGTGAAGTCCCGTCCTTGTTCTTGGTCGAAGCCGCGCACGACCCATCGTGCTTTGAACTTGTCGATGGTGCCGTCAGCTTTCGTCTTTACGCGGAAGACCCATTTCCCGGTGAGAATGGTCTTGTTTCTTGCCACACTGATGGGAACGACTTTCCACGTGTTGCGCTCTTCTAATGCTTTCAGCTCCCTGTCCATGGCTTCGCGCCATTTTTCCCTGTGCTCCCCCCCCAGAGCCTGTTGAACTGTCGCAGGCTCCTTAGGAATGGCGGTGCCGTGGACTGCGGTGACGAGTCCAAGGATTTGGAGTCCACTCTGTGTGTAGCGGGGGAGTGTGGTGTCCTCGGGATAAACTGCTTCGTCTCCCGCTTCTGGTGTAGGATTGAAATTTGGTCCTACTGTCAGAATGTTATTATTGTCTAGCCTGTAGTGGGGTGCTCTATAGCGAGTACAACCCAGTTAGGGTTTGCTATATGTACCCCAACTGCTGCTAGTGAAACCCCTCTCTCCTTTCAATCATTCTTGCCTAGTGATTTTAATATGCTATCAGAGCAGGTCGACCCTCCTGGGTCGATCCTGTGGGTGGGCCCACCACCTAAGCCTTCCGCTGCTACTGCTACTGCTACTGCTACTCCCTGTCCGCCGCGCGCCCCGTGGCGCGCGGCGTCGAAACTAGGGTTTTCAGCCCGCCGTGCGCCCCGAGGCACGCGGCGGTTTTCTGCCCGCCGTGCGCCCCGAGGCGCGCGGCGGTTCTCTGCCCGCCGTGTGCCCCGAGGCGCGCGGCGGGTTCCTGCCCCGTCACTCGGCACGTCGCCCCCGGGAGGCGCTGCGACGGGCGACGGGGACCCGCGCGTCGCCCCCCGTCGCCCGTCGTGGCCTGCGCGCGGCCCGTACACCCGGCACGCGGCCCGTACGGGCTGCGCCAGGCCCGCGCGCGGCCCGTACGGGCTGCGCCAGGCCCGCGCGCGGCCCGTACGGGCTGCGCCAGGCCCGCGCGCGGCCCGTACGGGCTGCGCCAGGCACGCGCGCGGCCCGTACGGGCTGCGCCAGGCCCGCTAGCGGCTCGGACCGCCTGCGCGCGGTTCGGGAGGCGGTGCCAGGCCCGTGGGCGGCCCGTTCTTCGCTGCCCCTGTCCTCCCCGCTGTCCCCCGTGCTTCTGAAGGCGCCCCACCCCTCCTTCTGCCCGTTCTCCTGGATTAGGGTTTGGGGTTGGGGGGTATGGGGGTGCAGCTTCTGTGTGCCGTTCCCTGCTCCTCCTCCTCCTCCGTCTCCCTGTGCTGCAGCTGCCGCTGAGGGGGGTGGACCTGTTGGAGCCGTCGGAGTGGTACTAAGGGGGGGGTGAAGGGGGAGTGGAGCTAGCGGTGTAGCAGCGGGTGTGTGTCGAGAGGGGCGTGGGACAGTCGGGGGAGGTTGCGTGGAGGTAGCCGTCGTGACGCCAGCAGCGCCAGTAGTCCGGATGCCCTCGCGCGTTTCGGTAGCCCAGCGAGCCTGCTTCGCCAGTCGCCTGTGGGTCCGTTGCTCCTGTGTGTGCTCGTCGTAGCCGCGGAGCCAGATACTCCCGTAGTCCGGTGCCCTCGTGCGCTCGGTAGCCACTGTGCGCGCCGCTCCTGTTGCCCGTGTGTCTGCAGCTTCAGTCGGCGCCTTTCATCTTCTCGCCCTCACAGTTTCTCCTCCTCCTCACTTGCCCTCTATGATCACCTCTAGCTTTGCTTATAATTGTGAACTATTGCTATGCCTGCTCATTGTACTGATTACACCCCACTTTGGCTATGGGGGTGTGTCAGAATGTTATTATTGTCTAGCCTGTAGTGGGGTGCTCTATAGCGAGTACAACCCAGTTAGGGTTTGCTATATGTACCCCAACTGCTGCTAGTGAAACCCCTCTCTCCTTTCAATCATTCTTGCCTAGTGATTCTGATTAATACCTACTCGTTCTGCTTCGTTGGTGTTGACCCGTGCAGGTGTAACGTAACCGTTGTCGGCGAATTCGTAGAAGACTTCGGCGTTGATGCTTTCGCGAGGATTTTCGTCGTCCATTGGGATGTCCACGGAGCAGTAAGGGAGAGGTCCGGCTTCCTCCGAGGCTCCCTCCACGTTCTGCTCGTCCAGGTCAGCTTCGTCTTCTGCCGAGGCAAAGGCTCGGTGCCCATGAAATCCGCCCGAGAGGTCAGGTCTGTTTTCTTCGATGTACATGAGGTGAGTTCCGAGGGTGAGGTGTTCGTAGAAAATGACATCACGTGCTGCTACTGTTTCCTTGCTGTTGATGTCGAAGATTTTCCACGCGTTGTAATGTTTTGCGATGCCCAGGTGTAGTCCCCACTGTGCGCGTTGAGAGAATCGCCCAGCTCGTGCAGATGGAGGTCGGTACTGTACCATGCAGCCGAAGACTCGTAACATTTTTGTGCTGCCCAATTTCCCTGTCCACAGCAGATGCGGTGATGCGTTGTTCGGGAGCGATGATGACGAAAGCAAGTTGTGCAGCATCACGGCGTGGTCCATTGCTTCGGGCCACTGGTGGTTGGGCAGGTGCATGCCACGTAGCAGCTTGCGCATGGTGGCTTGCAGCGTCCTGTTCATCCTTTCTGCTACGCCTTGCTGTTGGTGAGCGTAGGGAAGGGAGATGAGCCTCTTGATTCCTCTTTCTGCCAAGTACTGCTTGAACCTCTGTGAGGTGTATTCTCCTCCCCCGTCTGACTGAAAGCTTTTTAGCTTAGCTCCCGATTCTCGTTCTGCGACTGGAAGCCAGGCGACAAAGGCTTCGAAAGCCATGTCGCGACTTGGAAGGTTTAGGTGCCAGACATATCGAGTTGCGGCGTCGATGAAGGTGATGGTGTAACTGTAGGCGTTTTGTCGAGGTGTGTACGCAGGTGCGCTTGGATTGTGATGCGAGACGAACGGCTGATGCGGTAAGTCAGCTTCAGGGCAAGTGAAGCACGTTCCACGTGCTCGTTGAAGTTCTCTGCCGTCGGTCAGTAGAAGTGAGTCTTTGTCGAGCACTCCTGCTCTTATCGTGTTGTTTAACACTGTGTTGCTTGGATGTCCCATTCTTGCGTGCCAGGTACCTTCAGTGGCGCGATGTCCGGGTGATCTCCGATACAGATCAGAGTTGGAGTAGAAGCCGGCGGTGACGTTTGTGCTTCGGTGGACTTCTCGTGGTGCCGGGGTTAACTGCTGTGCGGGTGTCGGAGGCGAACCGTCGATGAAGATTGGTGTCGTGGAGGGACCGGCGATTGGTGTCGATGTTGCCGCTGCTGCTGTCGTTGTTGTCTCTGCTGCTGCCGATGTTGTCTCTGCTGCTGCCGATGTTGTCTCTGCTGCTGCCGATGTTTGTTGAATTGTTGCTAACGCCCTTGTTCTCTCTGTTTCAGGAATGGTGTGTGAGTGCCAGAAGCCGCCGGGACTGAAGTCTGGGTCAAGATCTGGAGGATGTGTCCAAGGAGCAAAACTGACGATGCCGTCGCTGTCAGCGGTGCCAAGGTCTGGTACGAAATCAAGAACGAAGACGTTGTTCTTGAGGATCGCCTTTCCGATGTAGAGGCCGCCCTTCCCGTGGTACAGCTTGAACTCCTGAGTGGTGCTGTCTGCTTCGAGATGGATGCCTTTCGCCATCAACTGGCTGACGCTCAGTAAGTTATAGCCGAGGCCTTCTGCGATTAAAACCTTGGTCATTTGTAGAATGACACTTGTTTCTCGTGACTGAAGTTGTACCACGCCTTGTCGTCGTATGCGCGGGTTCTGGTTGTTGGCGACGGTGATGACTACTTCTCGTTGAAGTTGATACTCTCGTTGTACGAAGCGTCCTGAGGAGCACATGTGTTGTCCGCAGCAACTGTCCAAGAACCATGTGTCCTTCCCGGATGGCTCACTCTGGGCGATAGCGGCGTATGTCGGGTTCGGCTGCAGTGACTCGCGGCGGGGCGTGCTGTTGTCAAGCTGTTCTTCCGGTGAGTAATGAGGTGGTGATTCGGTGATGCAGGAGTCGGTCAGTTTTGCCATACAACTGACGATGTTTCTTGCGCCTTGTGCAGGTTGTCCCGTTGATGTTGTTGAAGCTTGAACCTGGGTCGTAGGATTCGCTTGCGTTGAAGCAACTTGGCTGCTTGAAGGTCGAAGCTGTCGCTGTTGTGGCGTTGACTGTTGTCGATTCGGGCAGTGTGTGCGCGGGTGCCCTGACGTCTTGCAGATATGGCAGAACGGAGGTACGGGTTTTGGTTGTTGTCGGTTGTTGTTGTTGTTGTAGCGTCGCTGAGTGTGGAACGCGAATTCCGGTACTGATGTCTTTCTCTTGTGTCGTTCTTCTTGCAGGTCCATGTCTTGCTGCTCAGCGTGTATTTCGGCGCAGAGCGCTGCTTCGGAGATTCTTCCGTGGGCTCGGAGAAGTCTTTTCCGTCGAAGGGCCTTGACGTCTGCAGCTTTAAGACGTGCGCGAATTGCGACTGAACTTGTAGTGCATCCAGTTGTTTTTCTTGTCCAGATGGAGCTTGCGGGTGCGGCATGAAGCTGATGGACCCGCGTTCATACGGAGCAAAGGTAGGTTGTTGCTGATTTCCGCGCGCATATGATGAGCCATCAAGACTCATTGGAGTCACGTTGTTGTTGTTGCTGTTGTTTGACTGCGCAGGTGCCGACTGCTGGTGTTGCTCGTAGAACGACATGAAGGAGAAAAATTTCTCCATCATACTCTGGTCGAAGCTGGCAGGCTGGCTGGCTGAAGGCGCTGCTGGTCCCGTTGCAGTTCCTTCCTCTGTCTGCAGGCCAGAGGCAGGAGGTGGGGTAGGAGTAGTCCCGGGAGAACCATTAGAGGAACTCCTCTCCTTGTATGTTGCCATGTCGTCTGTTGATGATTTGACAGTAGTTGAATTTCCCCTGATAGCTCTCATACCATGTTGGGCTGAAAAAGCCCTTAGGATCTTTTGCAGGGGTAAATTCGGGGTAGAACAATTGTAATAGCGGAAGCGTTTAATGAAGAAGTTGTGAACCACCTTGCGCTGGTATGTGAGGGCAAAGTAAGTTGATTAAAGCAAAGGGAGATACACGCATTTATATATGAGTACAGGAATATGAAAGGATGCAGTTGTAACTACTTTACTGTTGCTGTTGCGGTTCGATACAGTGACGACTCGGGCAACTGCTCTGTAGCGAGTCAGTTGTGTGTCCTTGCTGTCGCGCTGTACTTGTCAGGTCAAAGGTCGCTGACCTTTGACTTTCGCGTAACCTCCAGCAACCTCTTTCAACCTCCGAGGGTTGACTCGCGTGTGCCTCGATATGGTTCGCCTCGCTTCTGGTGTGATGTTTCGACACGACAGAGGCGCTTTAGGATTTACTGTTTCCAACACACTCCTCCCCCCTCCACCATCTCTTCATCTTCCTTTTCCTGCCATCCCATATTTTCTCCACCACTCAATCCACTGGGGTCACCACAACCTATGTCAACAGGCCAATCAGATCGACCAATGACAGCTGAAGCAGGCTTTAGGCCAGCCGCTAGAGCAAGCTCTGAGCGACCCGAGGTAGGGAGGGGGGGGATGCGGATGCGGCGAGTGGGGGAAGAGCCAGCGTACTGCCAGGAGAGGGGATAGTCATTGATGAGCTGAAGCTGCAGGGAGAGGATGCGGGGGGTGCGTGGATGGGGGGGGTGCGTGGATGGGGGGGGTGCGTGGATGGGGGGGGTGCGTGGATGGGGGGGGTGCGTGGATGGGGGGCGTGCGAGGTAGCAAGTCCACTGCTTGTGCTGCCATGCGTGCCTCCTGAGGGGGTGTGGGCAGATAGAACAAGGCGGGCAGGATAGGAGAGGGAGTAATTGTTGATCAGCTGCAGCTGCCGGAAGAGGATGTGAGGGGTGCGAGGTAGAAGGTCCACTGCTTGGATTCTGATTTACATCACTGCAGTCAGCAGCAGCATCACCTCCTCCACCACCACCCCAAGGCCCTCACCTCCTCCACCACCACCCCAAGGCCCTCACCTCCTCCACCACCACCCCAAGGCCCTCACCTCCTCCACCACCACCCCAAGGCCCTCACCTCCTCCACCACCACCCCAAGGCCCTCACCTCCTCCACCACCACCCCAAGGCCCTCACCTCCTCCACCACCACCCCAAGGCCCTCACCTCCTCCACCACCACCCCAAGGCCCTCACCTCCTCCACCACCACCCCAAGGCCCTCACCTCCTCCACCACCACCCCAAGGCCCTCACCTCCTCCACCACCACCCCAAGGCCCTCACCTCCTCCACCACCACCCCAAGGCCCTCACCTCCTCCACCACCACCCCAAGGCCCTCACCTCCTCCACCACCACCCCAAGGCCCTCACCTCCTCCACCACCACCCCAAGGCCCTCACCTCGAGTGCATCAATCTCCTCCTCCTCTCCAGCCCCAACTGCCCAACCCAACCCAACAGCCACTGCTGCCACTGCTGCTGCTGCTGCTGCTGCTGCTGCTGCTGCTGTGACTGCCACAGCTGTTTTCGCCACTCTGCTGCCACTGCTGCTGTAGTGCCACTTTCATCCTGCAAGGTCGAGAGTTGGTGTGGCTGGTGTGGCTGGTGTGGCTGGTGTGGCTGGTGTGGCTGGTGTGGCTGGTGTGGCTGGTGTGGCTGGTGTGGCTGGTGTGGCTGGTGTTGCTGGTGTGGCTGGTGTGGCTGGTGTTGCTGGTGTGGCTGGATTGCGGTGCACCAGCTGGGGTGTGGAGTGGGGGAAGGATTGCGGTGCGGTGCCAGAAAGTGATGCAGGGGGGGAAGAGCGAGGCGCGGAGGAGGTGAAGGAGGAGGCAGAGGAGGAGGTGAAGGAGGAGGAGGAGGGAGGAGGAGGTGAAGGAGGAGGCAGAGGAGGAGGTGAAGGAGGAGGCAGAGGAGGAGGTGAAGGAGGAGGAGGAGGAGAGGCGAGGGTGGGGAGGTTGAGGATGGCACGGAGGGCCCGCACTACCTGAGACGCCGTGTTGGCCTGGGGAGGAACACACAGCGTGGAGGGGAAAGGCGGTGAGAAAGTGAGGAGAGTGAGGCGAGTGACAGCATTGTGAGAACACGTGCTGAAAACATGACAGCGTTGAAAACATGATATTCAGGGACATGAAGTGCTGGCAATGAGTACAGTGAAGGATGCATGGTGTATCGACACGATATCGACACGATGGGTGGGTGGCAACACGATGGCATACATGTGACACTTGACACTTGTGACACTTGACACTTGTGACACTTGACACTTCTGACACTTCCCAAACCTGCCTCACCCCTCGCTCAAGCCCACCTTAACAGCGTCACCCTCCCAAACCTTGAGCTTGGAGCACCTCACGACCCTGCTTTCCCCAATCTCGACCCTGCCTCACCCCTCACTAAAGCCCACCTTGACGGCGTAGATGGGGAGGTGGGGAACTTAGCCACCCCGCGCAGCCACGCGTTGCCCTTCAGCTTGGAGCGAAGGCAGCAAGCTTGGAGCGAAGGCAGCCAGCTTGGAGCGAAGGCAGCCAGCTTGGAGCGAAGGCAGCCAGCTTGGAGCGAAGGCAGCCAGCTTGGAGCGAAGGCAGCCAGCTTGGAGCGAAGGCAGCTAGCTTGGAGCGAAGGCAGCCAGCTTGGAGTGAAGGCAGCCAGCTTGGAGCGAAGGCAGCCAGCTTGGAGCGAAGTGCCAGCACGGCGTCTGCTGCTGCAATGTCCGTGGTGAGCGTGACTAGCGGCACCTGGAGCGTGCTGCAATGTCCGTGGTGATGCGGCAACCCCATCACCTCCAGCACCTGCTCCACGTGCTCCTCTGACACCTGTGCAAATGGAGATACGTAGGTAGAGTGTGTTGTTAAGGCACCTCATAGACAACAGCCAGTTGGAGTGCGGTAACTCAGTAGCGGCATGAGTAGCCCAAGCCCATCACTTCCACAACCTGCTCCACATGCTCACAGGGGAAACACACCAACGAGAGTATGTGATGCTGATCCTGATGCTGATGCTGATGCTGATGCTGATGCTGCTGATGCTGATGCTGCTGCTGATGCTGATGCAGATGCTGATGCTGATGCTGATGCTGATGCTGATGCTGATGCTGATGCTGATGCTGCTGCTGATGCTGATGCAGATGCTGATGCTGATGCTGATGCTGATGCTGATGCTGATGCTGGTGCTGATGCAGAGGCAGATGCTGATGCTGATGCTGATGCTGATGCTGATGCTGATGCTGATCCTGATGCTGATGCTGATGCTGATGCTGATGCTGATGTTGATGCTGATGCTGATGCTGATGCTGATCCTGATGCTGATGCTGATGCTGATGCTGATGCTGATGCTGATGCTGATGCTGATCCTGATCCTGATCCTGATGCAGATGCAGATGCTGACGCAGATGCTGATGCTGATGCTGATGCTGATGCTGATGCTGATGCGCTGATGCTGATGCTGATGCTGATCCTGATGCTGATGCTGATGCTGATGCTGATGCAGATGCTGATGCTGATGCTGATGCTGATGCGCTGATGCTGATGCGCTGATGCTGATGCTGATGCTGATGCTGCTGCTGATGCTGACGCAGATGCAGATGCAGATGCTGATGCTGATGCTGATGCTGATGCTGCTGCTGATGCTGACGCAGATGCAGATGCAGATGCTGATGCTGATGCTGATGCTGATGCGATGTTGATGCTGATGCTGATGCTGATCCTGATGCTGATGCTGATGCTGATGCTATGCTGATGCGATGCTGATGCGATGCTGATGCGATGCTGATGCTGATGCTGATGCTGATGCTGATGCAGATGCTGATGCTGATGCTGATGCTGATGCTGATGCAGATGCAGATGCTGATGCTGATGCTGATGCTGATGCTGATGCTGATGCTGATGCTGATGCTGATGCTGATGCTGATGCTGATGCTGATGCAGATGCAGATGCTGATGCTGATGCTGATGCTGATGCTGATGCTGATGCTGATGCTGATCCTGATGCTGATGCTGATGCTGATGCTGATGCTGATGTTGATGCTGATGCTGATGCTGATCCTGATGCTGATGCTGATGCTGATGCTGATGCTGATGCTGATCCTGATGCTGATGCTGATGCTGATGCTGATACTGATGCTGATGCTGATGCTGATGCTGATGCTGATGCGCTGATGCTGATGCTGATGCTGATCCTGATGCTGATGCTGATGCTGATGCTGGTGCTGATGCTGATGCTGATGCTGATGCTGATGCTGATGCTGATGCTGATGCGCTGATGCTGATGCTGATGCTAATGCTGATGCTGATGCTGATGCTGCTGCTGATGCTGATGCTGACGCAGATGCAGATGCAGATGCTTATGCTGATGCTGATGCTGATGCTGATGTTGATGCTGATGCTGATGCTGATCCTGATGCTGATGCTGATGCTGATGCTATGCTGATGCGATGCTGATGCGATGCTGATGCTGATGCTGATGCTGAACTGATCCTGATCCTGATGCTGATGCTGATGCTGATGCTATGCTGATGCTGATGCTGATGCGACGCTGATGCTGATGCTGATGCTGATGCTGATGCTGATCCTGATGCTGATGCTGATGCTGATGCTGATGCGCTGATGCGCTGATGCTGATGCTGATGCTGATGCTGATGCTGATGCTGATGCTGATCCTGATGCTGATGCTGATGCTGATGCTGATCCTGATGCTGATGCTGATGCTGATGCTGATGCTGATGCTGATGCTGATCCTGATGCTGATGCTGATGCTGATGCTGATGCGCTGATGCTGATGCTGATGCTGATGCTGATGCGATGTTTATGCTGATGCTGATGCTGATGCTGATGCTGATGCTGATGCGCTGATGCTGATGCTGATCCTGATGCTGATGCTGATGCTGATGCTGGTGCTGATGCTGATGCTGATGCTGATGCTGATGCTGATGCTGCTGCTGATGCTGATGCTGATGCTGATGCAGATGCTGATGCTGATGCTGATGCTGATGCTGATGCTGATGCTGATGCTATGCTGATGCTGATGCTGATGCTATGCTGATGCTGATGCTGATGCTGATGCTGATGCTATGCTGATGCTGATGCTGACGCTGATGCTGATGCTGATGCTGATGCTATGCTGATGCTGATGCTGATGCTGATGCGGATGCTGATGCTGATGCAGATGCAGATGCTGAGCTGATGCTGATGCTGATGCAGATGCAGATGCAGATGCAGATGCTGATGCTGATGCTGATGCTGATGCTGATGCTGATGCTGATGCAGATGCTGATGCTGATGCTGATGCTGATGCTATGCTGATGCTGATGCTGATGCTGATCCTGATGCTGATGCTGATGCTGATGCTGATGCTGATGCTGATGCTGATGCTGATGCTGATGCTGATGCTGATGCTGATCCTGATGCTGATGCTGATGCTGATGCTGATGCAGATGCTGATGCTGATGCTGATGCTGATGCTGATGCTGATGCTGATGCTGATGCTGATGCTATGCTGATGCTGATGCTGATGCTGATGCTAATGCTGATGCTGATGCTGATGCAGATGCTGATGCTGATGCTGATGCTGATGCTGATGCTGATGCTGATGCTGATGCAGATGCAGATGCAGATGCAGATGCTGATGCTGATGCTGATGCAGATGCTGATGCTGATGCTGATGCTGATGCTATGCTGATGCTGATGCTGATGCTGATCCTGATGCTGATGCTGATGCTGATGCTGATGCTATGCTGATGCTGATGCTATGATGCGATGCTGATGCTGATGCTGATGCTATGCTGATGCTGATGCTGCTGATGCTGATGCTGATGCTGATGCTGATGCTGATCCTGATGCTGATGCTGATGCTGATGCTGATGCTGATGCTGATGCTGCTGATGCTGATGCTGATGCTGATGCTGATGATGCTATGCTGCTGCTGATGCGATGCAGATGCAGATGCAGATGCTGATGCTGATGCTGATGCTGATGCGCTGATGCTGATGCTGATGCTGATGCAGATGCTGATGCTGATGATGATGCTGATGCTGATGCTGATGCTGATGCTGATGTGCTGATGCTGCTGATGCTGATGCTGATGCTGATGCTGATCCTGATGCTGATGCTGATGCTGATGCTGGTGCTGATGCTGATGCTGATGCTGATGCTGATGCTGCTGCTGATGCTGATGCTGATGCTGATGCAGATGCAGATGCTGATGCTGATGCTGATGCTGATGCGCTGATGCTGATGCTGATGCTGATCCTGATGCTGATGCTGATGCTGATGCTATGCTGATGCTGATGCTAAGCTGATGCTCATGCTGATGCTGATGCTGATGCTGATGATGATGATGCTATGCTGATGCTGATGCTGATGCTGATGCTGATGCAGATGCAGATGCTGATGCTGATGCTGATGCTGATGCAGGTGCAGATGCTGATGCTGATGCTGATGCTGATGCAGATGCTGATGCTGATGCTGATGCAGATGCTGATGCTGATGCTGATGCTATGCTGATGCTGATGCTGATGCTGATGCTGATGCTGATGCAGATGCAGATGCTGATGCTGATGCTGATGCTATGCTGATGCTGATGCTGATGCTGATGCTGATGCTGATGCTGATGCAGATGCTGATGCTGATGCTGATGCTGATGCAGATGCAGATGCTGATGCTGATGCTGATGCTGATGTTGATGCTGATGCTGATGCTGATGCTGATGCTGATGCTATGCTGATGCTGATGCTGATGCCGATGCAGATGCAGATGCAGATGCTGATGCTGATGTTGATGCTGATGCTGATGCTGATGCTGATGCTGATGCCGATGCCGATGCAGATGCAGATGCAGATGCTGATGCTGATGCTGATGCTGATGCTGATGCTAATGCTGATGCTGATGCTGATGCTGATGCTGATGCTGATGCTATGCTGATGCTGATGCTGATGCTGATGCTGATGCTGATGCAGATGCTGATGCTGATGCTGATGCTGATGCTGATGCAGATGCTGATGCTGATGCTGATGCTGATGCTGATGCTGATGCTGATCCTGATGCTGATGCTGATGCTGATGCTAAGCTGATCCTGATGCTGATGCTGATGCTGATGCTGATGCTGATGCTATGCTGATGCTGATGCTGATGCTGATGCAGATGCTGATGCTGATGCTGATGCTGATGCTATGCTGATGCTGATGCTGATGCTGATCCTGATGCTGATGCTGATGCTGATGCTATGCTGATGCTGATGCTGATGCAGATGCTGATGCTGATGCTGATGCTGATACTGATGCTGATGCTGATGCTGATGCAGATGCAGATGCTGATGCTGATGCTGATGCTGATG
>CANIUD010000256.1:517500-697500 GCA_947470075.1 Closterium sp. Yama58-4
AAAGAACGGAAGCGGGAGGAGATTTGTTTTTAGAATTCTCAAAGAACGGAAGCGGGAGGAGATGTTTTTGAGAATTCTCAAAGAACGGAAGCGGGAGGAGATGTTTTTTGAGAATTCTCAAAGAACGGAAGCGGGAGGAGATGTTTTTTAGAATTCTCAAAGAACGGAAGCGGGAGGAGATGTTTTTTTAGAATTCTCAAAGAACGGAAGCGGGAGGAGAGGGAAATAACGAGGGACGCGGAAGGGACGTGAATGCAAGGAGGGTGCTGTGAGAGAGAGGGCGAGGGGAGTGGAAGCGGACGGGGAGGGAGATAAATGATGGGCGCCACCTGCGACACGCAGTACTCGATGTCGCCCGCTGTTACCACCTCTTCGCACACAAAAACGTCGCCCACGGGGAACCGTGCGACGGGGCGACGGCCGAGATCGAGAACGACCTCCACCAGCGAATGGACGGCCGGATGCCGCTGCAAAACTTCGCGAACCTTACTCGGAAGCATCGTCAGAAGCTTCGCCAGCTCCTCTCCGAACCCTTCAACCGGCGGAAAATCTAATACCGCGCGCGGCGTCGGATCAGGGAGGGACGGTCGTGGGGAGAGATCTGGGCCGTCCGTATCGCTGGCGGAAGCGGCGGAGGCGGAGATCGCACGGACGCGTGAGAGCGGCGGACGCGGAGCGACACGAGGCAGGATACATTAGGGGAATCACGCGCGCCGGGCGAAAACAGAGAGGCATTGGGAACGGGCGACGAGCTGAAGGTATGTCGGCAATGGGCAGGCGAGCGACGATCAATAATACCGAGGGGACGCGACGCGCTATTATCCGCAGCAGGCAGGAGAGCGCCGACGAGCAAGTCGGCGGTAATGCCGGCGCTCCACGCGGCCATGGCGTGAGAGACGGGGAGCGGTGGGGAGGCGAGGCGGGTCGGATGCTGCTGGGACTAGCGGCGGCGCAAAGCGCGTGCAGGGGTTGCGGCGGACGAAGTGCGTGGCGTTCTCCAGGCGATCATGCCATGCGGAAAAAATGGCTCTTTTATTTATTTTAGTGCTTCACCCTCTTTCTCGCCATTGTGAATTCGGTTATAATGAAGTCAAGATGGAAAAATCTCGGTTAACAGTGGTAAAGTTACGTTTCGGTATGGTTCAATCAGGCAAATCAAAGATAACAAGGTTTGCCACCAGTTCGGCACAGTTCAGTGTAGCGAGAAACAGGGTGTACTCGACGAACCAGAGTACAGAACTGATCGACGGATGGGAACCAGGATGTTATGCGAGTGCCACGCTCCGTGGCTGCCTTGGGGGCCACGTCACGAAATGTGTTGTGTTTGACGCGGTTGTGTACAATGGTGATTGTAAGGGCGTGTAAAATCGCCGAACCCAGAAATTCGACCACCATCCGTCGGGCGGTTTTGGCGAGAGTACCCATTTGAAACCCTACGTAACGAGCTGTCTCATACCCGAACCCCTAAGTACCCTAATGGCCGAAAATCCGGCCATTACCAAATTTTGCATGTGAGGCGATTTTACACGCCCTAAGGGCGACGTCAGGTTGTACAACTTTTTTGTGTGCCCACTGCGGTTAATTTCTTTTCAACACGGTGAAGAGCGGTAGAAGTTGAGAACCGCTTTTTACCGTGTTTTACCGTCCTGAACCACGATACAAGAACTGTTAACCCATGAGAAATGTATAACCTGACGTCGCCCTAAACATTCAGATGTTCTTCGTTGTTGGCTTGTCATGGAGCTTCTCTCTTCCAATGACGCGTACAAATCTCCAGGTCAACTGGTTCGCTCCAGCGCTTCCAAGGTGCTCCGCCCTCCCAGTCATTCACAAAGCACACAGATTCCAGAAGCGAATTGTCATTTCCTGGGGAATTTTGTCAGGCTGTCTGCGCAATGTCCCAGTCCGTTTGTTTCCGCCTGGCATTCCAGGCTCTATATTCTAAATAATCCCGGTAACCTTTAGTATTTCTTGTACTCCAAGCAATCATGGCTGCATAACAGCAAGCGTGAACCAGAGACGCAGTTGTGGTGCTGCTACAACGCGGCCAGTGTAGCTGACATTGTGCGACGTATCTCTTCCGTATCTCCATCGTCCCGTTAGCGCGTCTCCGTTACGTATCTCCGCGACGGATCCGGTCCCTGAACGGACGATTCTCTTTCGAAACCGTCCGATTGATGATCGTACGGATTGGAAACACGAAACATTGTGGATCTACCGTTTGTAGCCGTCATCACCAGTTATAACGAATCTGGTAACTGCTAGCGGCGACATTAGTGTGTCTTCTATTGCCTCATTTCTCGGTGAGGAGGCACGGAGGCCAGGCTTTGAGACGACCCGGAACTTGAGGGTCGAGCTTCACTGAATTTGCAGCCATAGAGGAGTTAGAGCTTCAGTTAGGAGGCGCAGACGTCATGGCCTGGCATCAGTCTTCTGCTGCATCTGCCATCCCCCCAGCAGCGACGGTTGAGACGCCTCATGAGAGCATGACAGCGCGTCAGTCTTCCGTTGGAACCGTTAATCCCCCAGATCCTTCCGCCGATTCAGCAGCGCCTTCCGCCACTCCTTCAGATCCTTCCGCCTCTCCCCCAGCAGCTTCCGCCACTACACCAAATCCTTCCGCCAGTCCCCCAGCTCATTCCGCTTCTCCCCCGGAGTCGTCCGCCAGCACCCCAGCGCCTGCTGCGCTGCCGTTGGCGGAGGCAGAGGGTGGAGGGCAGGGTCAGGCTGAGGGGCGGAATCAGGGGCGAGAGGAGGCGGAGCGGGGTGAAGGGGAGGGAAGGGGAGGAGAGGAGACACAATCGGGTGGGGGTCAGGGTCAGGGTCAGGGTCAGGGTCAGGGTCAGGGTCAGGGTCAGGGTCAGGGTCAGGGTCAGGGTCAGGGTCAGGGTCAGGGTCAGGGTCAGGGTCAGGGTCAGGGTCAGGGTCAGAGGCAGGGGGAGGGGCAGGGGGAGGGACAGGGACATGGCGGGGGAGGGGAGGCGGCGGAACGGGGTGCGGGTCAGGGGGGAGGGGGGGAGGCTGCCGAGAGCTGGTACAAGATAAAGCGCGTGTCGTTCCTGGGGCGGCAGCAGGTGCCAATTGTCATGCAGAACGACAACGGGCCCTGCCCCCTCCTGGGCATTGGTGAGGGCCTTATTCCTGTTATATACAACCCCCCTCCTCTTCCCGCATCCTCCTCTCGCCATTGGAGCAGCGCATCCTCCCGCACTTCGCACCTGCTATACCCGCCTCACTTCATTCCCCTCTCACCTCAAGCCAATGTGCTGCTACTTTGTAACCCGAGATTCCCTTGTTTCCATATTCCCGCCTCACTTTCTCCCCCCCTCACTTCCTTCCCTCGCAGCCAACGTGCTGCTGCTCCGCAACGCCATCTCCCTCCGCCCCAGCGCTACTGAAATCTCTTTCTAGTTAACTCAAAGCGCGTGTTTCTATCCCATATTCCCCTCTCACTTCGTGCCCTTGCAGCCAACGTGCTGCTGCTCCGCAACGCCATCTCCCTCCGCCCCAGCGCTACCGAGATCTCCCAGTCGGACCTGCTGTCTCTGGTGGCGCACCGACTGTTGGACAGCAATACAGGCATGGAGGTATGTGCGTGGACAGGAAGGAAAGACAGGGAAATGGGAAGGGGAAGCGGGGAAGAGGTGAGGGGAAGAGCATGGCATCTCCCAGTCCGACCTGCTGTCGCTGGTGGCGCACCGGCTGCTGGACAGCAAGACAGGCATGGAGGTGCGTGCAAGGGGCAGTGGAGGTGCGTGCAAGGGGCAGTGGAGGTGCGTGCAAGGGGCAGTGGAGGTGCGTGCAAGGGGCAGTGGAGGTGAGGGGGAAGTTGGGGGTAAGAACATGGCATCTCCCAATCGGACCTGCTGTCTCTGGTGGCACACCAATTGCTGGACAGTAACACAGGCATGGAGGTGCGTGCAAGGGGAGTTGAGGTGAGGGGACGTGTGAAAGGAGTGGAAATAGAGAGGAAAGGAAGAGCATGGCATCTCCCAGTGAGACCTGCTGTCTCTGGTGGCACACCGATTGTTGGACAGCAACACAGGCATGGAGGTGCGTGGACAGGGGGAGGGAGGAAAACGGTGGGGTTGGTGGGGACGGGGAGGGGGAAGAGGGGAGGAGGTGAGACAGGAGAGTAATGGCATTTTCCAGTTAATTCCTAGACAGGTGAGACTAGTGAGACTGTGAGACAGGTGAGACAGCAGAGCGTGGCGGACTGCATGGCTCTGCTTGAACGTGACGCCCCACCTCCTCCACCCCTTCCCTCCCCACTGTCACCCTCCCTCTTAATTCCCTTCCTTCCACCCTTCTCAGGGCCGCTCAGCAGAGTACATAAGCAACAGGCAGCAGAACGTGGCGGACTGCATGGCTCTGCTGCCACGCCTTGCCACGGGGATTGACGTCAACGTGCGCTTCACAGGGTGAGAAGGGGAGTGCTGTGCGGTACAATGCGGTCCACAGGGTGAGATGGGGCAAAAAGTGCGGTGCAGTGCGGTCCAAAGGGCTGCTCCCCTCCCCCGGGTATGGGAGCAACCGCCAGCAGAATGTGGCGGACTGCATGGCCCTGCTGCCGCGCCTCGCCACGGGGATTGACGTCAACGTGCACTTCACAGGGTGAGATGGGGCTTGTGTATTGTGGTGCAATGCGGTGCAGGGGCTTAGATAGGGCGTACAATGCGGTGCACAGGGCTGTTCTCTCCGAGTATGGGAGCAGCAGGCAGCAAAACGTGGCGGACTGTTCGCCACAGGGATTGATTTACATCAACGTGCGCTTCGCAGGGTGAGACAAGGGGTACAGTGCGGTGCGCACAGTGAGCTGGGGCGTGCAATGCGGTGCACAAGGCGAGACAGGGCGTGCAGT
Organism: Closterium sp. Yama58-4; assembly: GCA_947470075.1. NCBI lineage: Eukaryota > Viridiplantae > Streptophyta > Zygnematophyceae > Desmidiales > Closteriaceae > Closterium > Closterium sp. Yama58-4. The sequence continues at coordinate 522,362 of CANIUD010000256.1, forward strand.
GCAGTGCAGTTTAGTGTTGTGCACAGGGCCTCTTTCTCATGGCTCTGCTGCCGCGCCTCGCCACGGGGATTGACGTGAACGTGCGCTTCACAGGGTGAGACGGGGCGTGCAGTACGGTTCAGTGCGGCGCACAGGGTAAAAGGGGGCAAGCAGTGCGGTGTGCAGGGTGAGAGGGGGCGTGCTGTGTGGTGCTGTGCGGTGCACAGGGTGAGATGGGAGTGCAGTGCAGTGCGGTGTGCTTCACAGGGTGAGACGGGGCATGCTGTGCAGTACACAGGGTGCGATGGGGTATGCAGTGCTGTTCTGTGCGGTTCACAGGGTATGAGTGCGATTCATACTGTGGGATAAGTGTTTCTCAGGTTCAGCTGATTTCTGTGCGGTTCAGCATGGCCCCTCACATCACTCTCCCGCATAGACCACACATCCCCCGCTCATCCTTTTCCCACTCCCTCCCTTCTGTGTCCCCTCCCCTCCCTCATCCCCATCCACCAGCATCCATGCATTTCAGTTCACACCAGAAACAGCCATCTTCGACCTGCTGGACATCAGCTTTCCCCTTCCGCCCCTTTCTGCCCCCCTCCCCCATCTCGTTGCGTGTTCCCCTCCCCATCCCCCTCCCCATCTCCCTCCCCATCCCCCTTCCCAGCATCCATGCATTTGAGTTCACGCCAGAAACAGCCATCTTCGACCTGCTGGACATCAGCCTCGTGCATGGCTGGCTGGTGGACGCACAGGTACGGTAGGGGATGGTGTGTGAGGTGAGACTATGTGCCATGGCACAGCATGGTGCAGCATGCTGCCATCTTCGACCTGCTGGACATCAGCCTCGTGCATGGCTGGCTGGTGGACGCACAGGTACATGCTAGCTTTCATGGGGATGGGATGCTGGGTCTGGTATGGTACAGCATAGGGCCATCTTCCCCCTTCTGGACATCAGCCTCGAGCATGTCTGGCTGGTGGGTGCACAGGTACGGGAAGAGAAAATATAGAATGACACAGGATGGTGGGGATGATATGTCAAACCCTGAACCCTCTGAACCCCATGCAGGATTCTTTTGAGTCGACTCAAAAGTCACCCTGAACCCTCTGAACCCTATGCAGGATTCTTTTGAGTCGACTCAAAAGTCACCCTGAACCCTCTGAACCCCATGCAGGATTCTGCAACAGCAGCAGCAGTGGGCTCCCTCTCCTACAACAGCATTGTGGACCGCCTCGTCGCGCTGCAGGCTATGCCGTTGAGTCCCAAAGCCCCTTCAAACCCTCTAAACCCTATTACCTCAGGACTCGGCAACAGCAGCAGCAGTGGGCTCTCTCTCTTACAACAGCATTGTGGAGCGCCTAGTCGCCCTGCAGGCCTCCCACCCTGACCTTGCTGCTGCCCTGCTGGGCGGGGGAGGGGGAGGGGGAGGGGGAAGCGGGGAAGGGGGGATTGGAGGAGTAGGGGGTGGGGAGGGATTAGGGGAAGGGAGGGAGGGAGGGGGGGCTGGGGAAGGCGGGGATGTGGAAAACGCAGATAGTGGTGGGGGGGAGGATGGGGGGAAACCAAGTGAGGGAAGAAGAGAGGTGGAGGGGGAAACACGTCTTGGAGATGCAGGGAATGAGGGGGAGGGGGAGGGGAAAGTGACAGCAGCAGCCCTGGCTGAGTCCCTTGCCTCCCTTCTCCTTTCCGAACCGTCACCAGTTTCCAAGCCTGCGCCAGCTGCTTCGGAGCCTCGTCCAGCTTCTGAGCCTGTTCGTTCATCCGAGCCTGCACCAGCTCCCGAGCCTCGTACATCTTCCGAGCCTCTTTCAGAGGTTGCCCGAGCCTGTGCTGGTGCGGAAGAGAGAAGCGGGGAGGGGAGAGCGAGGGATACAGAGGGAAGACGGAAGGGTGGTGAGGGGTTGGAGGGGGTAGAGGGTGGTGCAGAGACGAGGCAGGGAGGTGGCGCTGCTTCTGTTCCAGAGAGGCCTGCTGAAGAGAAGGCTAGAGACGAGGAGGAGCAAGGGAGGAAGGGCGAGGAGGGGCAAGGGAGGAAGGGCGAGGAGGGGCAAGGGAGGAAGGGCGAGGAGGGGCAAGGGAGGGAGGACAAGGAGGGCGGCGGGGAGGGGGAGGAAGAAAGGAGGAGGGAAGAAAGGGGGAACGGAGACCAGAAAGAGAAGGCAGGGGGAGGGGAGATGCGAGATGATGTGCGGGAAGGTGAGTTGAGGGTCACCTCGGACCACCGCTCCCAACTCCTTGTCACTCCTCTATCTCCTCTCCTCCTCACCATCTGTATCTGTGTCCCTGCTCTGGTTTCTTCTCCTCTCCTCATTCCCCTCTCTCTGCCTGTGACAGTTCGAAGCAACCCACTCATCTGTTCATTCTATAACCCACCCCACGCAACTTCGCGTTGCCTTGCCCTAATTCCCCACTGTGCCGTCTGTTCCCTGCCCTGTTCCCTGCCCGTGCCTCCTTTCACCTCCCCAGCTCTACTTCTCTTCACGTTTCTCAACGAGACAGCCAGCCAGCTCACCTACCACGGGTGTGTTTGACCTTGTCGCAATTTTCTACTCAAAATATAAGTCAGTTCCTTATAGCCATTGGATCGTCGTCATGTGACTTTTAGAATTTCTTAAAAACCTTTCCACCGTGTGATCGTCATGTGTCACTGTAACAAAGGAGATTACCACGTAAAGAGACTGGCGGAATGAATCAACGGGTGTTTTTTGCATTGCACCCCCACGCGTGTTTTGAGACGTCTCAAAACACGTGTGATCGTCATGTGTCACTGTAACAAAGGAGATTACCATTACCATGTATCAACGGGTGTTCTTTGCATTGCACCCCCACCCCCACGCGCCCCTCCCTGGACTCCATTCCGCCAGTCTCTTTAGCTTACAGGAGGGCGTGAAGGAAAATCAGCTCTGCGTGTTCTTTCGCAACAACCATTTCAGCACCCTCTTTAAGGTGATTTGGTGATTATAAGGTGAACAAGTTGAAAGACCTTATTTTAGGTGAATCCGCTTCAGCGGACTGCTTTCACTGCCACCCGCAACTCCTTCGGGGCGGAAGATTCTTTCTCCCTCTCCCTTCCGCCCCTTCCGCCCTGTTATCCCCACCTCACCCTGCCACCCCACCCTGCCACCCCTTCTACTCACCCCCAGCGCACCAACCACATCTACCTGATGGTCACTGATCAAGGCTATCTCAACCAGTCTTTCACCCTGCCTTCACCCTCTCCCCTCTCCCCTCTCCCCACCCTGTTGGCCCCACCGCACCAACCACCTCTATTTGCTGGTGACGGATCAGGGCTATCTCAATCAACCAAGCGTCGTGTGGGAGAGGCTGGGGCAGGTGGAGGGCGACAACTCACTCCATTTTCTCCCTTCCCTTCCTTCCCTTCCCTTCTGTCCTTCCCTCCCTCTCCCTGCACACAGCGCACCAACCACATCTACCTTCTCGTGACCGATCAGGGCTATCTCAACCAGCCGGGCGTCGTGTGGGAGAGGCTGGGGCAGGTGGAGGGCGACACCACTCTCTGTGAGGCGGATTTCACTCCCTTTGCTCCTCCGCCATCGCTGGCCCATATGGGGGAGGGCGGAGCTGCTGCTGCCCAGTGGACGCATGAGGACGATGCTGCCATTGCTGCTGCTGCCGCTGCTGTGAGTGACAGATGCATGCTGTGAGTATGGCTTGGGGAAGATGGGAGTTTCAGCATGGTGGGGGGGAGGGGGCTGCTGGGCAGTGGGCACATGAGGACGATGCTGCCATTGCTGCCGCCGCCGCCGCTGTGAGTGTGGGTAGGGGCAGGTGTGAGTGTGAGCTGCGGCTACTGTTGCTGCTGTGAGTAGCAAATGGCTTTAGGTGTGTGGGGTGTGCGAGAGTCGGATTTTTAGACGTCTTGAGAATGGCCCGCGATGGGTGTGGCATGCATAAGACTCTCACTCACGCATGCTGCCATCTGGTTTTTGAGAATTCTCAAAAACCTTCTCAAATACCAGCTCGATGGGTGTGGCATGCATAAGACTCTCACCCACGCATGCTGCCATTTCGCTTCTGCCTCCCCCCGTCCCCTTGCGTGTGCACTCGCCGTTTCAGGGCATGGAAGGACTGGAGCTTGTGCCAGGAATAGACGCATGCCAGTGCTCTCACACATGGGCTCAGACCAGTGCTCTCATACTTGCCTTTGAGTACATGCTGAATGCACTCCCCCTACTCTCCCTCCGCCTGCTTCTCCTTGCAGGGCGTGGAAGGACTGGAGCTTTTGCCAGGCATGGACGCATACCAGTGTGGTGTGCACCAGACCTTGACACATGCTGCCATTCCCCCCTTTCTTTTTCTGCCTGCTTCTCCTTTCAGGGCGTGGAGGGACTGGAGCTTTTGCCAGGCATGGACGCGTACCAGTGTGGTGTGCACCAGACCTTGACACATGCTGCCATTCCCCCCCTTCTTTTTCTGCCTGCTTCTCCTTTCAGGGCGTGGAGGGACTGGAGCTTTTGCCAGGCATAGACGCATACCAGTGAGTCTCCCATCCCACACCAGTAGGCCGCAGATACACCACACCACACCACACCACACCACACCACACCACACCACACCACACGACATCACACGACATCACACCACACAACACCAACCCATGCAGTCACTCAGGCACACTTTTGTTCTGCATTTACTGTACCTCCAAGCTTGGAGGGATTGCACTGCAGTTGGTGCCAGGCCTGGACGCATTCCAGTGAGTCTCCCATCGCACACTTCACACCTCACACGTACCACACCACTGAGTGGTTCAGACCTGCTGTTGCACTGCAGCAGCAGGATGTGTGATGTGTGAAAGCAGCTCCTTATTCCCAAAGGCCCTATTCCTGTCACTTCCCTTCTCCTGTTGCTTCTTCTCCTCTTCAACCAGTCTGGACCTTCAACTGGCCCTGATGTTGCAGCAGCAGCAGTTGTGGTTTGTGAAAGCAGCTACTTATTCCCAAACGCCATTTTCCTGTTTCTTTTCCCCTTCTACCAGTTCCGACCTTCAACTGGCCCTGATGTTGCAGCAGCAGGAGGTGGAAGCAGCAGAGAGGCAGCAGGCAGGGGGGAGGGGGAGGGGCGGACGCAGGGGGGGGAGATCAGGGTGGGTAGGGCAGGTGCGCAGTGAAGGGGGGGGAACCAGGGGGGGAAGCGGGGGAGGGGCGTGGGGGCGGGAGGGAGCAGTGGGAGGGGCAGGAGGGCCGATAGATGTGCATCAGTTAGGGGGGAGGGGCAGGGGGAGGGGGCGAGGGGGAAGGGGGGAGGGACGAGGAGTATCAGGAGTGAGGAGCGACGGTGGTGGTGGTGGGAGGGAGAGCAGCAGTGGGTGGGGCAGCACGTGGGAAGCAGCGACTGGGCTGATATTTGTAAGTCATGCGGGATAAATGGGGGGGTTCAGGGGAGGAGGGAGGGACGAGGAGTATCAGGAGTGAGGAGCGACAGTGGTGGTGGTGGGAGGGAAAGCAGCAGTGGGTGGGGCAGCACGTGGGAAGCAGCGACTGGGCTGATATTTGTAAGTCATGCGGGATAAATGGGGGGGTTCAGGGGAGGAGGGAGGGACGAGGAGTATCAGGAGTGAGGAGCGACGGTGGTGGTGGTGGGAGGGAAAGCAGCAGTGGGTGGGGCAGTACGTGGGAAGCAGCGACTGGACTCATATTTGTAAGTCATGCAGGATCAATGAAGTGAGGGGAGTGGGAGGGGGGAGGCAAGGGAGGGAGAAGGGAGAAAGGAGAGGAGGGGAAGAGGAATGGGGAAGGACGAGAGGTGTGAGGTGTATGCGTTCTCTAAAGGGTTATATGTGGGAGGAAAGAGGGGCCTTTCAGTTACACCTTTGTACATGGCTGCTACGGTCCTCCCCCCCAATGCTTCCATGCTTGCTTCTCCCTTGGTTGACACCCTACTGTCCTCCCTCCCCCTCTCCCCTCCCTCCCTCTCTCCCCTCCCTCCCTTCCTCCGTCTCCCCCACGCTCCCTCCTCCCCAACCCCCACCGTTCACCAAGCAGGGCAGCACCCACCCACGATCCCCCTCGCACCGCACTGCACCGCATCACACCGCTTCCTCCCCGCCAACCCCTCTGGGCAGGGGACAGCGCAGGGGCGGGTCAACTCAGAGTGACTGCGCTCTCATGTGATTGATTGCTGCTGCTCTCTCCTGCAATTCACGTGAATAGTGACAATGTTGCACTACTCGTATAAACAACTACTATACAAGTCACTGTAGAAGAAACAATACAAGAAGAAGTATTATTTTTGCATTTCTGCTTGGAACTTGGTCAAGATTAGTGGACAATGCTCAAGGACTGCCGCACACCCCAAATTTCTGTTTTCCTCTTATCAAGTTGAAGGCTTTTTCGTGCGGTAGATTGAAACGGAACGGTCAAAGAGAAGGATGTGGCGAAGAAGTGCGGTGGAGTGGACGAAGCTGTTACAGGCTTCACAATTTCAGCGCCAAACTCGGGAGAGGGCCGACGTTGTCGCTCGCAAACTGGCGGCAGCACATCAAACATGTCACACCTCTCAAAACTTCGCCCCAGTTAGGGCTCGCCTGCCCAGTCGCACACTTTCGTAATCACCTGCTCTTACAGAAAAGCCTGCCCCTTTTTCCGCCATTCGTCCGCCAACCTCCTGCCAGCTCAGCCTCCCGCAGCATCCGCTACGCGCACCTCCCGCAACCTCGAGAATTCAGCGCAGACCTGCGCTCCACACCTGCGCTCCCCGTCTTACGCTCCTCGCCCAACCATAGCGCGCCAAGCAGCCGTGAGGTGCGAAAATACAGGCGAAGTTCGCAGCCCAGACGCTGCCCCAACCTCCTTTGCCCCAAGGGCTGCGGCAGTCGCCTGCCCGGATTGGTTGGTTGGTTGAGAGGAGATGGTGTATGTACAACAATCCCAAGACCCGCCTAGAAGTTGGTGAAATTTCTTAGCTTGAAATCAGGGGCATTTCGTGCAGAGCCATTCTAGGATTTCCTACTGTGAGTAGGGCTGATACCTACAATGAGTGTTTAGATCGTGAATCTTAGTAAGACGGAATAAGGAGACAGTAGAGGTCTAGGATTGGATGTGCGTGCATTTACGGAGTCAGGCCGAAAACGTGTTAAGAATCTTGTTGCTGTGTCGCATTAGTTTACTAAGCCCACTCTGGACTTCGGCCCATTCTGATCCGCAACATGCCCACTTTTTCTTCGAAAGACTCGGTTAGACACTGCAAGCTATAACCTTAGAGGATCATATACATTTAGTTATACGTAGAGTAAACGAATATAATAACTTATCGCTGTCTTGATTCGTTTCGCTGATTCGGCGACGATGGAGCAAGTAGACGAAGTGGTCGGCAATGTCACGTCGTGGTTCCGAAGGTACGTTTTTTTCAATGATCAGACTACGTTTAAAGACAATTCGGTTTCCTAAGTTTTCACTGTCAGCAACTAGTGAATTCAGTCATATTGACACGTCTATAGGCCTGATAATCTGCAATGACAAGTCTGCAACATCAACCTGTTGTCGTCCCGCAGTCATGAAAAAAGAATGGATTCTCAGGCGATCTTATAGTGCATCTTGAGCAGCGATCAATTTGATAATAGATGATATAACATTCGAGTATCAGTATCATGTGTCATTAGTAAATGTCAGGCGTTATTACAAAAGACATTACAAAACACGCGGCTGTGAAATGTGGCGTTCAATATGCCACGCAAGAAGCATGCGTATCGCCTCCCTGTAGTGAACGTTCCCTTCAGTGGTCGCTTGTTCGGTCCGATCGTTCGAATTTCTTATCAGTGATTGGACGCTCCATCTGTTCCGTCTATCCATGCCGTGCATCCATGGTCGACAAATACAACTGAAAATGCATTTCTGAGTCGTCTTAAAATTTGTAGTGCTCTTTCTTCCTCTTTCCCTCCTCTCCCGTGCTTGCAGGTTCGTGATGAGTGCGTTGGAGCATCAGCACGCGCCGTTACCTCAAGATGACATGGACGAGGGCGTCGGCCGTACGTACCGCTTCTCTGGCATGCAAGATGAATCGCCCTGGTGGCTCAAATGGTCCAGTACGGCGGTACGTACGCACCCGGTTACGTACTGGCGTTACGTATCTGGTTACCATTCTCGCTTTCTTTTCGGTGCGATGCTGCCGTGTGTACCTGGTCCCCCTCCACCTCCCCACCCCCCCGCTTCCCCCTCCATCCCCCTTCTTCTCGCCTCCCCTTCCCCCCGCTTTCCCCTTCCCCTCCCCTCCTTCTCTTCCGCATGTCTCGCATCGAATTTTCCCCTCTTTTTCTCCTGTTTACTCGTTCCTCCCGACTCCCTTCCAACCCCGCTATTCACGTTTCCCCCTTGTGCGCGCTGTCCCTTCTCCTTCTCCTTGACCAATTCCCTGCGCCACTGCTTCCCCTTACCCTCCTCCCCTTCCCCTCTTCACTCCCACCCTCTTCCCCCCTCCCCTCTTCACTCTTCCCCTTTCCCCCGTCCCCGCGCCCCAGCCTCCCGGATACGACCACCGCGCGCCCCAGTTGCAGGACGGGGGAGGCCAGGGGCAGGGGTATGGCGGCGGGGGGTATGGCGGGCGGTATGACGACGAGCGGGGCAGCCGATATGGTTACGACGACTATGCACGGGTGCGTTTTGGACTCACTTTTGAGAACTTAAAAAGGGTATGGCGGAAGGCATGAGGGAGGGGGGGGTGGGGGGGGGGGTATGGGGGGAGGGTGGGGTATGGGGGGGGGGTATGGCGAATTGAATGGCGGAGGATATGGCAGGCGGTGTGATGACAGCGGGGCATCCGATATGGCTATGAGGACTATGCAAGGGTGCGTTGAGCCAAAGGCATTAACTACGCACGGAATTCAAGTCTCAGTGTTTTGTTATCGGTCAGTGATGACAGGCCTCTTAACGGATCTCTAACGGATAGCTATGTGCTGTGTGTATGGCTGACCCCGTGAATGATGATAGATGATCATGATCTGGAATGCATGATTTGCCATGATGGATGTGATCATTGGTGGGTTGTTGTCGTGGATCCCTGGCATGGCATGATGGCATCGCATGGTATGGCTGGCCCTGAATCGTTGTTCCGGGATGCATGAGCTGCCATGATGGATATGATTCTTGGTGGGTTGTCGTTGTGGATCCATGGGATAGCATCTCATGGCATGTGATGGGGTGCCATGGTGTGGCATAGCATGGCGTGGCGTGGCATGGCGTGGCATGAAATGTATTGTTGCGGATTGCATGGATGTTTGGGATATGGGCTTGGGATGGTTGGTTCGGAATGACTGGCCTGGTTGGGTGCAGGATCGACCATACGACCGGGAGAAGGAAGAGGAGGAGGCGCGGGAGAGGGAGAGGGCGGAGCGCATTCGACGAGAGGAGGAGGAGGAGGAGAGAGGTGAGATGGGTGCAATTGCCGGCATGAACCAACATACAACACACACAAAGACACGAAGTCACAACGAGCATGTGCATATGCCACTCATGCACACAGGTGACACATGCATCCTTATCAAAGTTATCGCACATCATACACCAAAAAATCACTGGTTACTGTTCACAGGGGAGCTGGAGACTCTACACTGCTTCCTCCCAAGCCATCTCATTTCCCTGCACTCCCTTCTGTTTCCCTCCCTGGAATCCCCCACACTTACTCCCTTTCGCCTTCCCTTCAGCTCGCCAAAAGGCAGAGGAGGAGGCAGCAGCAGAGGCCGAAGCAGCAGCAGCGGCAGCAGCGGCGGCGGCAGCAGCAGCATCGCCACCACCGGACCTCCTATCGATGGAAGACGATCTATTGGGGCTCGGCACAGACGCAGGGCCGGGCGCTCTGGTGCTTTACTCCGCCCCTACTGCTGATGACCTCATTTCCAAGGCGTTTCAGCAGGAAATCAGCTTACTGGTGAGTGGGGAATGGGGATGGTCAGGGAGGGTGAAGGGATGGGCATCGCATCCTCCCCCCGTCCAGACCTGCTATCCATGGAAGATGATCTATTGGGTCTGGGCACAGGCGCAGGGCCGGGCGCTCTGGTGCTCTACTCTGCTCCCACTGCTGATGACCTCATCTCCAAGGCATTTCAGCAGGAGATCAGCCTACTGGTGAGTGGGGGCTGGGATGGTAAGGGAGGGTGAAAGGATGGACATTGCATCGCCACCAGACCTCCTATCCATGAAAGGTGATTTGTTGGGGCTGAGAACAGATGCAGGGCCAGGCGCTCTGGTGCTTTACAGTGCTCCCACTGCCGATGACCTCATTTCCAAGGCGTTTCAGCAAGAAATCAGCCTTTTGGTGAGTAGGTAGTGGGGGTTGTAAGGGAGAGATTGGATGGGCTGGGTACGGATGCAGGAAATCTCTCCTAGAGCAGGTGGCGCCCAAGCAGCCCAACAAGGAGGTTGACCTGCTCGCTCTGGTGGACGGTCCCGTACCCACTGCTGCGGCTGCTGCTGCTGCTGCTGATCTCTATGTTCCCCTTCCCCCCGCTCCCACCCAACCACCCCAGGACATCGACACCGGCACGTCAGAGGCGTCTCTCCTGGAGAAGGTGAACTCGGTGGCGCCCAAGCAGCCCAACGAGGAGGTCGACCTACTACCCCGCTGCTAACACATTCCACCCCTAACCACCAACCCTAACCACTACCAACCGCAGGACATCGACACTGGCACGTCAGAGGCGTCTCTCCTGGAGAAGGTGAATTCGGTGGCGCCCAAGCAGCTCAACGGGGAGGTCGACCTGCTGGCTCTGGTGGACGGTCCCGTACCCGCTGGTGCCGCTGCCGCTGCTGGTGGGGCAGGGGGGTTGGATGCTACGAGTGGGGCGCTGGTGCTGGTTACACCCATGAAGGGATTCCATGCCACGTGAGTGATTGCTTGTGCTGTGGTGAGTATTACTGCTCTAGTATAGCATGTGGGGAGGTCGACCTGCTCGCTCTGGTGGACGGTCCCGTGCCCGCTGGTGCCGCTGCCGCTGCTGGTGGGGGAGCGGGAGGAGCGTTGGATGCTACAAGTGGGGCGCTGGTGCTGGTTACACCCATGAAGGGATTCCATGCCATGTGAGTGATCTGGTTGTGAAGGTATTCGGGTATCGTGGACCGTGTTGCTTGCTTGGATGCTACAAGTGGGGCGCTGGTGCTGGTTACACCCATGAAGGGATTCCATGCCATGTGAGTAACTTCTAGTGCGGAGGCGAGTAATACTGCTGGTGTAAGGGGAGGGACAGGAGCGTTGGATGCTGCAAGTGGGGCGCTGGTGCTGCTGGCGACACCATGAAGGGATTCCACGCCACGTGAATGATTGCTAGTGGCTGCGGTGCACAGTGGAGGAACGAAAGAGAACGTTTGAGGGGCTGCAGCGCACGGCGGAGGAGCGGGAGGGAAACAGTGCACCGCAGCCCCTCCACCGTTCTTTCCCGCTCCTCCACCGTGCGTTTTAGCTCCTCGACCGTTCTTTCCGGCTCATCCACCGTGCGTTTTAGCTCCTCGACCGTTCTTTCCCGCTCATCCACCGTGCGTTTTAGCTCCTCGACCGTCCTCTCCCGCTCCATAGTGCTGTTTGCGCTGCTGCTGCTGGTGGAGTAGGAGGAGGGGCAGATGCTGATTGCTCGTTACCCTCCCTCCCTGCTCATCTGCACGTATTCATGTGCCCCTCCCTCCCTACAGACCCTCGCGCCACGGCATATGCGGGGCGTGTGAGCGGACTATCGATTCTGGGAGGTACCTGATTGCTCTGAACCGTGACTGGCATGCGGCGTGCTTCAAGTGCTGCCACTGCCGCCTGCCCATCACTGAGATGCAGGTGAGGGAGAGTCAGAGTGAGGGAGTGAGAGGGGTGTGAGTGATTTTGGGTAGTGAGGTAGTAATTTGATCTCCTGTCCCAGGTTCCTCACCTCCTGGTATGGAAGGGCCCTTGCATCATGGTTTTCTCTGTATGGTTTTCTCTCTATGGTTTCCGCTCCTCGGTGTTCTTCATACGTACGTGTGTTCTGATCATTCTCAATGCGCTGCTTGTGACACTGTTACGTTCTTTTCACTGCTGTCGTGTTCTATGCAGTGTTCCGTGAAGGAGGGCGACACTTACCACACCGAGTGCTACCGCCAGCTCTTCCACCCCAAGTGCTACGTCTGCGACACTTATGTAAGTGCCCCTAATGGATATCCCCCTCTTCGCTTAATCTGCTTTTTGGGAATTCTAAAAAAACAGATTCACTTTTGTAAGTGCCGCTAATGGATATCGCCCCCTTCGCTTTCCTGATGGCATAAATGCATGTCCCCCCTCTGTGAGCCCTGCTGATCGCCCCCAGCGAGTCTGGCATGGTGGAGTATGGCCTCAGCGACCTGTGGCACGCCAAGCACTGCGCCAAACACAGCGCGTCCTCCCCTTCCCCACCTACACCCTCTTCTCCCTTCCCTTGTGCCCTTCCACAGATCGCCCCCAGCGAGTCTGGCATGGTGGAGTACAGTATCGCCTCAACGACCTGTGGCACTTGTGGCACCCAAAGGCCTGGCACAATTGTGCCTGCTGCTACTCCCTTCCCCCCTGATCCCCTCACCACAGATCGCTCCCAGTGAGTCTGGCATGGTGGAGTATCGCCTCAACGACCTGTGGCACGCCAAGCACTGCGCCAAGCACAGCCCGACAACGGATGGCTCTCCCCTCTGCTCCGCCTGCACTCGCCTCCAGGTGCTGTCAGTCAGTCAGTAGAACTCATTAGTCTCTCTCTCCCACTTATTGCACAAGTGACTGGGTTAAAATCCGGTTGACTGGTGGCTCAAGCACAAGCACAGCCCAACAACGGATGGCTCTCCCCTCTGCTCCGCCTGCACTCGCCTTCAGGTGCTGTCAGTCAGTCAGTAGAACTCATTAGTCTCTCTCCCCCACTTATCACACAAGTGACTGGGTTAAAATCCGGTTGACTGGTGGCTCAAGCACAAGCACAGCCCAACAACGGATGGCTCTCCCCTCTGCTCCGCCTGCACTCGCCTTCAGGTGCTGTCAGTCAGTTCGTCAGTCAGTCAGAAGATCCAGAAGAATCCAACAGAACTTGACAGTTATTGACAGAATTCAGCTTATTGCACCTCCATTACTTCCCTCCCTTGCAACAGCACAGCACAGGCCCAATGGCCGCCATGGGGATAACCATGCTCGTTTTGAAAGACCATGCTCATCCCATCTATTGAGCAAGAGGACCGTGCCCATCTATTGATGCCCCTCTCTCTCTTGACGCCTCATCATTCCCCCCTCCTCCTGTTGCCCTCTCCCCTTTGCTCTCTATCCCCCCCCCATTCTCCGACCGTCGTTTTCCTCCCTCCTGCAGCCCACCACATGCACAATGGTCGACATAGGCGGTAACCGCACGCTCTGCCCCGATTGTAACACCTGCTCCTGGCCCTCTCCCCCTGGCTCCGCCCTCTCCGCCCTCACCTCCTCCTCCTCCTCCTCCTCCCTGGGGACTCTAGTAGTAGGCTCCTCTGAATGTGGCCCCCTGTTCGCCTCTGTGTTGATCTTTTTCGAGGAGGTGGGGTTGGGAGCGGTGCTGCGGGGTGCAGTGGGCGTGATGGGCGACGAACTGCCGGTGGTTACCGCTGACGTGGCGGCGTTACAAGCTGCTGCTGAGGGCGAGAGACAGGTGAGAGTGGTGGGGGTCTCGGGAGCGGGGGGGGGGGGGGGGGGGGGGGGGGGGGGGTTGTTGAAGAGGGGGGATAGAAGGTGGAGAACGGAGGTTGTTAGAGAGGGGGTGAGGGTGTGAGGGGGCGGGGAGGGGGGGAGAATGGGGTGTTAGAGATTTAGGATGAATGAGAGGAAGTGGTGGGGAGGTGCGATCCATGTGGCATGCCTCACGTTCCTGATCCCCTCCCCATGTGGCATGCCTCACGTTCCTGATCCCCTCCCCATGTGGCATGCCGCACGTTCCTGATCCCCTCCCCATGTGGCATGCACATGAATGCATCCCTGATCCACATTCGTTCCTGGTCTGGCCTGCACACACCACGTGAACTGTACTATCATAATTTCGCTCCCTATACATGTGAAGATCCGTTCGCAACTCACCACATGAAGAGTTGTTTTGAGACGTCTCAAAACACCCTATACATGTGAAGATCTGTTCACGTGATAACCACATGAAGAGTTGTTTTGAGACGTCTCAAAACCACGTGAACTTTACTATCATAATTTCGCTCCCTATACATGTGAAGATCCGTTCACAACTCACCACATACATCCCTTCATGCGTCCCTGCATTCCTGCATGCCTGCATGTCTGCTGGTTTCATGGGTTCGAGTGTGCCTGTCTGCACGGTTTCTGCTTCACTTGGCATGGTATGGCATGGCATTGAATGGAATGGGATGGGATGACATGGCATGGCATGGCATGGCATGGCATGGAATGGGATGACATGACATGGCATGGAATTGCATGGCGTTTCTTAACCCACCAGGGTTCATCTCGCCTCGCAGTGGTGCCTGGACTGTGCCTCACCCAAGAAACAACCATCCAAACAGTGAGCCTCAGTTTCTTATGTGCACCGCCTTAGTCCCATCTCAGTACCAACTCAGCATTATCCCAGTAACGAAGGGCTCATCTCGCCTGGCGGTGGTACCTGGAGTGTGCGTCACCCAAGAAACAACCATTCAAACAGTGAGTCCTATTATCATTCTCAGTATCATTACCTCCTCAGTAGAAGAAGGTTCATCTCGCCTAGCAGTGGTACCTGGAGTGTGCCTCACCCAAGAAACCACCATCCAAACAGTAAGTTCCCAGTATTGTCTAGGTACCGCCTCAGTATCCTCCAAGTACCATCTCAATATCATCTCAGTGTCATCTCAGTGCCATCACATATTTATATGCGTATCATCTCTTACCATCTCCATGTCATCTTCATATCATCTCCGTCTCATCTGCATAGTATCTCCGTACTATCTCCGTACTATCTCCGTACTATCTTCGTACTATCTGAAGCACTGTTTCCCCATGTAAGGTCTGAGTCAACCCTATCACCGTTCAAAAGTGGCCCTCCTTCATTTTGTAGCTAAACTTCTGATGTCTGTTATCTCATTGATGCGTCTCTGGCCCTCTCCCATTCCTACCCTCTTTCCTCTCCCTTCTTTCCAGGTCGTACGGGCACCAGGGTCAACAGCAGCGGCGTTTGCAGGCATCTCACATGAAGCCAAGGCACTCACGCATGTCAATTCCACTGCCGTCTCGGGCATCGCCATTCTCTACGGCCTCCCAGCGTACGTTCCATTGGCATGCCTTCGTCTATGTGTGTGCATGCACTGACCTGCCTTCATGTGAGCACATTGTGCATGCTGCCACTCGCGTGTGCCAACTCCACTGCCGTCTCGAGCATCGCCATTCTCTACGGCCTCCCAGCGTACGTTCCATTGGCATGCCTTCGTCTATGTGTGTGCATGCACTGACCTGCCTTCATGTGAGCACATTGTGCATGCTGCCACTCGCGTATGCCAACTCCACTGCCGTCTCGAGCATCGCCATTCTCTACGGCCTCCCAGCGTACGTTCCATTGGCATGCCTTTGTCTATGTGAGTGCATGCACTGACCTGCCTACATGTGAGCACATTGTGCATGCTGCCACTCGCATATGCCAACTCCACTGCCATCTCGGGCATCGCCATTCTCTACGGCCTCCCAGCGTATGCTCTCACCAGCCATTCACCTTCCATGCATGCAACAATGTGCTGGATCACAACATGCACCATGCATGCAACAATGTGCTGGATCACAACATGCACCATGCATGCAACAATGTGCTGGATCACAACATGCACCATGCATGCAACAATGTGCTGGATCACAACATGCACCATGCATGCACCATGCATGCATCCTTTCAATCCTGACCACCAACTACACCACACCAACCTACCCATCCCCGTCCTTCCTCAATCTGCTCCCGTTTCCTGTCCCCCTTGCAAACCTGTCTCACGTCTTCCCTTCCACTCCTCCCATCATGCTCCTCGTATGCTTTCTTCTCGTCCCTGCCCCCTTCCCCCCTGTCCTCCCCACCCCTGCCCCCTTCCCCCCTGTCCTCCCCGTCCCTGCCCCCTTCCCCCCTGTCCTCCCCACCCCTGCCCCCTTCCCCCCTGTCCTCCCCGCCCCTGCCCCCTTCGCCCCTGTCCTCCCCGCCCCTGCCCCCTTCGCCCCTGTCCTCCCCGCCCCTGCCCCCTTCCCCCCTGTCCTCCCCGCCCCTGTGCCCTTCGCCCCGCTCCCCCTCACCAGACCTCTGGCGGGGGCAGTCATAGCCAATCAACTCATGCATGCTTGGTTCCTCCTCGATGGTTTTTGTCTCTCCTCGTTACTGTGCCCTTCGCCCCTGTCCTCCCCACACCTGTGCCCCTCGCCCCACTCCCCCTCATCAGACCTCTGGCGGGGGCAGTCATAGCCAATCAACTCATGCATGCTTGGTTCCTCCTCGATGGTTTCTGCCTCTCCTCATTACTGCCCCCCTCGCCCCTGTCCCCCTCGCCCCTGTCCCCCTCGCCCCTGTCCCCTAACTCCTGTACCCCTCCCCTCTACCCTCACCATCAGTCCTCTGGCCGGGGCAGTCATAGCCAATCAGCTCATGCACGCTTGGTTCCTCCTCGATGGTACGTCCCTTGCCTCATTCGGTGCAGTCAGTGCTGATCAAGTGTGTGCTCTTGTGAGCTTTGTGACGTTTACAATTCTTATTATCCTGAGAGATGCTCCCGGTAGTACCTGAGTTCAGCCCCTCCCCTCTCGCTTTGCTCCTTCCTCCCTATCTCCACAGGTGGCTTCTCAGCGCGACCCTCGGAAATCTAGGAGGCCGTGTGTCAGGTGTGGTTACAGCGTTACCAGCAGCAGCTCAAGAGCCCCTCTCCTCTCTTCACTTCCCTTGTTCCCTCCTCACAGGTGCATTCTCCGCTCTGCCCTCAGAAATCGAGGAGGCCATGTGCCAAGTCATGGCGCACCTGTGGTTACAGCGTTACCAGCAGCAGCTCAAGAGCCCCTCTGCCTTCCAGTCCGGCTTCCTCGAATTCTGCCTCACCCGCGTTGCCTCCGACCCCTCCCCTGCTCTGCTCGACTCCTTCCGCTCTGCCTACTCTGCTGTGGTGTTCAAAGGCCTGCTTGCCACCATTCAAACACTCCGCAGGTCCAACACCCTCCCTGCAATCTAAACTCTAGCCCCCCGAAACCCTCCCTGCAATCTAAACTCTAGCCCCCCGAAACCCTCCCTGCAATCCTAGCCCCAACCCTCTTCCTGCAAACCTAGCCCTTGTGTTCGAGGGCCTGCTTGCCACCATCCAAACACTCCGCATGTCCAACACCCTCCCTGCCATCTAGCCCCAACACCCTCTCTGCTATCCCAGCCCAAACATTCTTCCTGAAATCCTAGCCCCAACCATCGCCCCAAACAAGTCGACTACAGCACAAGCTCTCTCCTTGCAATCGCAGATCCACGAGACGCTCCGTTCCGCTCCGCCTTCTCGGCTGTAGTGTTCAACCACTTGCCACCACCACCCTCCCTGCTATCTAGAATCAACATTCTTCCTGCAATCTAGCCACACATATCAGTCCCGCATATCAACTTGCCAGCTTCTGAACTCCTGACTCAAGCACTCTGGCTGCATCTGCTCTGTTTCTCCCCCTTTCGCTGCTCGCCTAGACGACTCCTGCTGTGTTATGAGGTGCCTAAGAGTACTCTGTTCCTGCTTAGCGTTCTCTCCAAGGAAGGCCTCGATTGTAGACACCTTGTCCTGTTCGGCTAGCTTACCGTAACTCAAATAAAAAATTCCTTTCTGCTCTATCTATAACCAACTTAGGTTTCTGTGCCCATGCACCTACGGCTATTTATCACAAGTGTTTTCTCTCGAACTACAAGATCTGGCGGTTTACCTGCAGAGATTTTGGCAAACAACACATCCAATTTTATGTTGTGTGATGAGACTACCTGGCACACACGGACAGAGGGGAAAGCAGTGAGATAGTTTCATTCATGAACACGATAACCATTGGTTGAAGGAAGGGGCGTGAGGCATTCCATACAGAGATTTTCCTGGTAGCACAGCATGTTTTAAAGAGGTTAGGTGTGGTTACAGCTTGAATGGAATTTCAGTTCGTGGAAACTTGCTGTACAAGAGATCACCTCCTTGGACATTGAATTGAAACTACAAGATAGGGGTTCCAGCCAGCTCCGCAAACAAAGAATCAGAACATTGAGACCAAATTCATCTAGAATCTGAAAACAGAACGGAAACGCGTCACGGGTGAATTAAAACAGAGGCCCCTGGCATTTATTCCGCTAAGGTAGACGGTTCTGTCAACATGGAATCGTTTCTTATTGACGGTGGTGCCGCTGGGTCTTCAAAAATTGAGAACGTCTCAGCTACGGATGCAGCGCCATGCTTTTCAGCCAAACACTCCATCCATCATACGCTGAAACTCTTTAAAGTCGACCATCCCATCCCCGTTAGAGTCAACTCTCGCGATCATTCGCTGACAATCCAAAAGGCTGACAGATTCGCCGTTTATCTTCCAAATCGCCTGTTGTAGCTCCTCCGGTGTGATGTCCCCGCTATTGTCACAATCAAAGAGCGTAAAAACCTTCTGCAGATCCTCGTTTTCATGCCAGCAAGGCGAGCCGGTAACGCAGCAGTTACACGGAGCTCCACGGGCAGCAATAAAAAATTCTTCAACGTCGATCTGACCGTCGCCGTCACGATCCGCGTCGCCGATGATATCGTGAACGACGGCTAGACCTTCGTCAATCCCAAGACGATTGAGGAGAGCTGCGAGCTCTTCGTAGGAAATACGACCGTCGCCATTGGTGTCGATAAGGCGAAACGCTTCGACCACTTCCCGGTGGAATCTAGGTTCAGCGTCAATCCGCTGCTGCTGGGAGACGGAGGAAATTAGTGTCGTCATGTGATTTTACCTGAACACAACGTTGAGTGGTACTAGTACTAGTAGTTAGCAGTGGTCGCAACAGGTAGAAGTCTTGAATGACAGCTGTACTTAGGATCAGAATCTCACTATCGAATTCTCCGGACTCTGCTCAGAATGAGTTACCATGAACTTTGCAGAACAATATATAACGCCATGGCACGTCACACCACGCAATGTGCGACGCGGGCGAAGGTTGTTACCGCAGCGGAAGGGCAGCTCTCCGTCCTCCCCCTAACCAATCACCCGTGTTTGCGCATGACAAATACAAGCGCCACATCCAACCTCCCCGTGTTTCCGCCGGCAACGCGTTTCTGCTGCGCGGGCGGAAGAAATGCCTCGCGCCATTAGCGGAAGGGCGCGAAGCTATCGAAGGTGAACAATGTGGCCGGGGTAGGTTGGGGAGGGGAGTGACATGACACGGAGGTGGTCAGATTCCGGCGCGACATTTTCGAAGGGGAGACCCTCTTACCCCCCTCACTGTACTGCTTCTGGCTTGACCTGAACCTCCGTGGCAACGTGCGAGGTCTGGTTTGAGGTCCGGTGGGATATTGCGTGTGTCACGTGTCCGACTTACCGAGTAAAAAGCTTCCAATTGTCATGCAAGTCGGTGCAGCCAGTAGGAAGGCCCGTGCATTTGCGTGACGATTCAGTTCGTTTGGCTGGCGGGGATCACATGCGTGCTGACTGTGATGGGATGTTAGCACAAACTGCACCCGTCATAAATTTCAAAGCACGTTCAGAACAGAGCTTCGAGGAAGGTGTTGAGCAACTAGCGCACATGGCGGCATGTGGCTTGGAATTGCTTCGCTTGTACAGGAGGCATTCTTGCTGTAAGGTTTGAGTTGAGATGTACTATGAAACTCACACATGTTTAGGAAATCAGCTCAGCTCACTATACTTTACCTCTGGTATTAGGTGCCGCAGTGCTCTGTGGGGCCTTAAGCACTGAGCGTATATTTAGCGCAGAAAATCACAGGGAATATTTTACCAGCTCGCAAGCTCCACAATACCGACCAATTCAGCACATTACGTTACATATACCTAGTTAATCCATGCCTCTACATCCCCCGATAATTGCGGGGCGCCATATTTGAGGTTGATCAGCTAGCTTCACTATCGATTTGAACTCTGGTTTATCAGACTTTTATACTCTTGAACTATGAAATGCCAGCTTTTTTTTTTTTTTGTACCAAGTCTACTTGATCATACTATAAGGGCGTGTAAAATCGCCGAACCCAAAAAATTCGGCCACCATCCGTCGGGCCGTTTTAGCGAGAGTACCCATTTGAACCATTAAGTACCAAGCTGTCTCGTACCTGAACCCCTAAGTACCCTAATGGCCGAAAATCTGGCCATGAGCAAAATTCGCATGTGCGTGGCGATTTTACACGCCCTAAAAATGTGTATTAACTCTGACAAATCAGATAGCCCGAAAGCTAATATGAGGGCCTAGAAGCCGCGTACAGTTCCGCAGCTGCACGCAGATGCTCTAGGTCCCGTGCGCCAGTGCCAGCGCCCGTCGCCAACGCCAGCACCATCTGCCAGCGCTAGCGCCAGCAACAGCGTATCCCCCCCCCCCCCCCCCCTTCCCCTCCCTTCCACGACTCCCACAATGGGGGGTGGGGGGGAGATGTGGAGGTGGCGGGTGTGACCAGCCAACAGCCGTCCCTCTCTTCTCTCTTCTTTCCTCTTGTTGCAGCACTTGTTGTTGTGGGGGGGGGGGGAGGGGAGAGGTTTGAGGGGGATGGGAGCATCTCCATTCATGTCTCTTATTTCGTTCGTCCTCCTCTATATACCTTCTGCTGCATTACTTCTCATTTTTCTTCATTCTCTCATCTCCCACTTGTGCTCCACTCGTCGTCTTATTTCTCGCTACGTTACTATCCGTCGTTTCTGGACGTGGTCACCCCTTGTCGCGCACACCAGCACCTGTTGGAGGGGGTTCAACCGCGACCGAGCACCTGCTGTAGGGGTTCAACCACAGTGGTTCAAGTTGCTGCATGATGATTGCAGCACTGTTGGTAAAACACCCCTACACTAGCTAGTGTTGCATGCAGTTAAGCGAGAATGATCAATTATATTTATATGTATTTGCATGGAAACTATTAGTGTAGTATCATTTAATTTTCTCTTTTGGTGGTATACCCCCCGTTTGCCACCTCCCCTTGCACTATTTTTTTTTTTTTCTCATTAGTAAAATCCCTCTTCCCTCTCGTAAGCCTCGTTCCTAATCCTAGCTATGGCTTGCCTTAGCTCCTATCGTAACACTGCTGCACACATTTGTGGTGTGGCGGCATTGCGTTGACTTGATTGAAGAAGCGCGTCATCAAACATAGACAGTTTCCAACAAGTACAGCACAGTACAATACACAGGAGTGAACACAGAGCTGTTACACACATCCCATACTCCCAACACCACAAGTCTCCCACCACCAGGGCTGACTTAAAAAAAAAACTGTTTTTTTTGGAGGGTACTTTTTTTAGTATGAGGCAAACTATTAAAAGTGACGCCTTGGTCCAAGCGAGGGTCTGAAGTGACGAATTGGTCCAAGCGAGCGCCTGGTCCAAGTGATGCCTTGGTCCAAGCGAACGCCTGGCCCAAGTGACGACTTGGTCCAAGCGAGCGCCTGGTCCAAGCGAAGACTTGGTCCAAGCGAGCGCCTGGTCCACGTGACGACTTGGTCCGAGCAAGTGCCCGTTCCAAGTGATGGCTTGGCCCAAGCAAACGCCTGGTCCAAATGACGACTTGTTCCAAATGAGCGCCTGATCCAAGTGACGACTTGGTCTAAGCGAGCGCCTGGTCCAAGTGACGACTTGGCTTAAGCGAGTGCCTGGTCTAAGTGACGAGTTGGTCCAAGCGAGCGCCTGATCCAAGCGACGAGTTGGTCCAAGCGAGCGCCTGATCCAAGCGACGAGTTGGTCCAAGCGAGCGCGTGTTCCAAGCGACAGCTTGGTCCAAGCAAGCGCCTGGTCCAACGACGACTTGTTCCAAACGAGTGCCTGGTCCAAGTTGCGACGCGGTCCAAGCGAGCGCCTGGTCCAAGTGACGACTTGGTCCAAACGAGCGCCTGGTGCAAAAGGAATTTTCCTTAGAGAAAGTAAGTGAAAGCTAAAACTCGTTTCACGCACATGGCGCCCGCTACCGGGTGTTCTTGCAATGGGCATTGAGTGTAGTATCCTTCGACCCTACATCGCTTTTTAGGGCCCTGTTCGGGAGCCCCGAAACAGAGGATGAGCATGCTGCTCTGTACCGAACCTGAAGAAGAATAACGACAACACACCAGTTGCATGATTGAACAGTGGCGACAGCTGTGCAATCAGATTCGCCAGCTGGAGAAAATGACAGACATGTGCATAGTCAACGCCCCAATTTGATCAAGAACGACAACCACCGCAAGCCGGTGGTCAAGATGCCAATTCGAAACTACCATCTCATCGGAACTCTCAACTTCACATTTCCTCTCCATCCCAAAACGTATTTTCTAAACCGAAGCAACCCTTGCTCCACCCAAATAAAAAACACCTTCAACAATAAAACTCAGATGAATGTGTTAGGGCTTTCTCGTACAATGTCTGCCCTGGGTAATCCTGATGATGAATCAGAGATGCCCACCCAGTTTTCTTGAGTACTGATCCTCTCTTTCTCCTCGCCAGGGCATGGCGAGGAGAAAGTGAGCAAACAATTGCCTGTGATTACTGTGCAGTCAATGGACTGTAGGGGCAGCGCCTCGGAATCTCGAGCCGCTGCAGAGGAGAAGATGATTGATGTCTCCAAACCTCGAGGTTTGGTCACTAAAATGGTCGCAAGGGGGTCGCAAGCGATTTTTGGGCTTCCGAGCCTAGTAAAATCGACCCTCTGGATCTGGTTCTGCTCTTCCTCTCTTGCTCCCGAACAGGGCCTAGGTCAGCTCAGCATTAGGGCGACGTCAGGTTGTACAATTCTCACACATCCACAGTTCTTGTATAGTGGCTCAGGACGGTTCTACACGGTGGAAAGCGGTTTTCATTGTTTACCGTTTTTCACCGTGACGAAACGAAGTTGACCGCAGAGAGCGAACAAAAAGTGCACAACCTGACGTCGCCCTTAGTCCATTTACTGTAGTGGGCTTGCCGCTTTTCCCTCCGTGGAGCCAGCGCGTATCCTGAGCTCCTGGAGCGATCACAAGCGGGAATCCGCGCTTGATCTCTGAGCTTCGTGGCCTGACGACAACACCTCTCAGCACCCCGCATCACCCACTTGGACTCCTGTCGCTGGCCTCGTCCTTCCAGACATTCTCGCCTCGCGGACTCTCCGTTATAAGCCGTCACGATTGTAACCATGCTGTCGCGAAGGCAAGCCTCGGGATTCGCGCGGTTGCTGGCGTCGTCAGCGCCGCGCGTGTTCCCGCTCTTGGATGTTCATGGTGAGACGATTCGAGGAGTAAGTATAGTAGTTTCTTGGAGTATATTAGTAAAGCCGCGCGTGTTCCCGCTCGTGGATGTTCATGGTGAGACGACCCGGAACCAGCTCAATAGTCCATTCGATTATTTTTTACTCGACTTTACAGAACCGCGATTTTCCACTCGTGAGTGTTCATGCGAAGATTTGGTTCCCCTATAGTTCACTCCCGGGTTCTTCGAGTCGTGGGGAGGCTCTGAGTGGTTCTCCCGTTAGTGGCAGTTCATGGTAAGACGTTCCGATAATAGACTTTGATTGGGCGATCTGATGAGACGAACGGATGAGACGGTTTGATGTCGCGATCTGATAGACGCTCGTCTTTGATGGCGATCCGGGTTGGAGGCGCCTCAAGAGTTATCTGATAAACGCTCGGTTTTGTTGACGATCCGGAATAGACAGGATCGGGTGATCCTTAGCCGATTGTGAAAATGCTGCCCGGCGCTTCTGCAGTTTCCTTGCTGATTGTTTCGTGGTATACAGCTCAAGTCCTTTTGCAGTGAAAATGTCGTGTGCCATAGTAACGAGGTGACTTTTGAGTCGACTCAAAAGTCACCTCGTGGGATACAGCTCAGTCCTTTTGCAGTGAAACGCCCTCCGTGGTACTCCATTGCCCAGCGCTCCTCCTCCCCGCCCGATTCGCAGGAACCTCCGCTGTCAGCAGCAGTGCCGGCGATCTGTCGTAGTCCATCCCGAGGGTCACCGGAATCCTTCATCCCATTCCCCAGCCCCTTCCCCCCCGGCCCCCCCCTCCCCCCTTTCCCCCACCCGCCCCCCATTCTCGCTTCGCAGGAACCTCCGCCGTCAGCAGCAGCGCCGGCAATCTGTCGTCGTCCATCCCGAGGGTCACCGGAATCCTTCACCCCATTTCCCAGCCCCTTCCCCCCCGGCCCCCCCCTCCCCCCTTTCCCCCACCCGCCCCCCATTCTCGCTTCGCAGGAACCTCCGCTGTCAGCAGCAGCGCCGGCGATCTGTCGTCGTCCATCGCCAGCCGCACTGCGACGTCGCTCGCTGTTCGCAGCAGCGTCGCCGCGCGCGGCCCTGGCGGTCGCTCGTCAGTCAGGTGAGCAGCAAGTCTTGAGTCAGTCACTCAGCCAGTCAGGTGAGTCGACTCAAATAAGTGAGTCAGTTAGGAGAGCGCCGAGTCCCACAACTGTCGGTCTGGGAGCCGCCTCCCTTTGAGGCGCCTCAAAAGTATGCGGCCCTGGCGGTTGCTCGTCAGTCAGGTGAGCGCCGAGTCCCACAACTGTTGGTCTGAGAGCCGCCTCCCTCCCTTCCTGTCGTTTCCCCGAACGCTCCTTTTCTGAACATTCTTCCATTTTTCCAAGGGACGTGTACGCGCTCTTCTGCCCCCTTCCCCTCCCTGCATGTGCTCCCGCCTGGCGCCCGCCCTGCAGTGGCATGGTCGCCACTGTGTTTGGCGCCACGGGCTTTCTTGGGAGATACGTGGTGCAGCAGTTAGGTGAGTGATTCGCTTACTAATAAGTGTGAGTGATTCGCTTGCTAATAAGTGTTTTCTTGCTCATTCCCTGCCCAAGTTGTCTAATACAGTTGTTTTTTTCTCTCAGCTGATTTTATGATTCCACTTCCCTCTCTCCCATACAGCCCGCTCAGGCTCGCAGGTGATGGTGCCCTATCGCTGCCTGGAGGACGACCACAGGCACCTCAAGCTGTGTGGCGACCTGGGGCAGGTGAGATATAGGGCAGGCATTATCTGGGGCAGGTGAGATATAGGGCAGGCATCATCTGGGGCAGGTGAGATATAGGGCAGGCATTATCTGGGGCAGGTGAGATATAGGGCAGGCATTATCTGGGGCAGGTGAGATATAGGGCAGGCATTATCTGGGGCAGGTGAGATATAGAGCAGGCATTATCTGGGGCAGGTGAGATAAGGGCAGGCATTATCTGGGGCAGGTGAGATATAGGGCAGGCATTATCTGGGGCAGGTGAGATATAGGGCAGGCATTATCTGGGGCAGGTGAGATATAGGGCAGGCATTATCTGGGGCAGGTGAGATATAGGGCAGGCATTATCTGGGGCAGGTGAGATAAGGGCAGGCATTATCTGGGGCAGGTGAGATATAGGGCAGGCATTATCTGGGGCAGGTGAGATATATAGGGCAGGCATTATCTGGGGCTGGTGAGACGTAAGGACTGGCTGAACTGGGGGCAATTGGGCACGAGTCAGGGGGATGGTTCCCTATTGCTGCCTGGAGGACGATCACAGGCACCTCAAGCTGTGTGGCGACCTGGGGCAGGTGAGTTAAAGGGGTGTTATCTGGGGCAGGTGATATCTGGGATGTGAGGCAGGATATCGGTGCCTGGAGGACGATCACAGGCACCTCAAGCTGTGTGGCGACCTGGGGCAGGTGAGTTAAAGGGGTGTTATCTGGGGCAGGTGATGTCTGGGATGTGAGGCAGGATATCGGTGCCTGGAGGACGATCACAGGCACCTCAAGCTGTGTGGCGACCTGGGGCAGGTGAGTTAAAGGGGTGTTATCTGGGGCAGGTGATGTCTGGGATGTGAGGCAGGATATTGGTGCCTGGAGGACGATCACAGGCACCTCAAGCTGTGTGGCGACCTGGGGCAGGTGAGTTAAAGGGGTGTTATCTGGGGCAGGTGATGTCTGGGATGTGAGGCAGGATATCGGTGCCTGGAGGACGATCACAGGCACCTCAAGCTGTGTGGCGACCTGGGGCAGGTGAGTTAAAGGGGTGTTATCTGGGGCAGGTGATGTCTGGGATGTGAGGCAGGATATCGGTGCCTGGAGGACGATCACAGGCACCTCAAGCTGTGTGGCGACCTGGGGCAGGTGAGTTAAAGGGGTGTTATCTGGGGCAGGTGATGTCTGGGATGTGAGGCAGGATATCGGTGCCTGGAGGACGATCACAGGCACCTCAAGCTGTGTGGCGACCTGGGGCAGGTGAGTTAAAGGGGTGTTATCTGGGGCAGGTGATGTCTGGGATGTGAGGCAGGATATCGGTGCCTGGAGGACGATCACAGGCACCTCAAGCTGTGTGGCGACCTGGGGCAGGTGAGTTAAAGGGGTGTTATCTGGGGCAGGTGATGTCTGGGATGTGAGGCAGGATATCGGTGCCTGGAGGACGATCACAGGCACCTCAAGCTGTGTGGCGACCTGGGGCAGGTGAGTTAAAGGGGTGTTATCTGGGGCAGGTGATGTCTGGGATGTGAGGCAGGATATCGGTGCCTGGAGGACGATCACAGGCACCTCAAGCTGTGTGGCGACTCGGGGCAGGTGAGTTGAAGGGGTGTTATCTGGGGCAGGTGATATCTGGGATGTGAGGCAGGATATCGGTGCCTGGAGGACGATCACAGGCACCTCAAGCTGTGTGGCGACTTGGGGCAGGTGAGGTCTGAAGCAGGTGAATCACTTTTGAAAATTCTCAAAACTGAAGCACGTGAGGTCTGAAGCAGGTGAGGTCTGAAGCAGGTGAGATCTGAAGCAGGTGAGATCTGAAGCAGGTGAGGTCTGAAGCAGGTGAGATCTGAAGCAGGTGAGATCTGGGGCAGGTGAGATCTGGGGCAGGTGAGGTCTGAAGCAGGTGAGATCTGGGGCAGGTGAGATCTGGGGCAGGTGAGCCAAGGTCTGGGGCACGTTGAACTGTAGCTTGGCGGTACGTGGGGCAGGTTGATTTGGAGCATTGCTGCTGGGGTCGCTTGTTAGGCTGTCGTTCATGTGTTCCTTATATTTAGATCTATGTTCTGTCTCTCCTTCCTGAGCCTCTGTTCTTGATCATGTGGTCCCTATGGTACCGATCTTCCATCTCCTTCCCGCGTCCCTTACCCTTTCCTTCTCCCGCTGTTTCTCACCAGGTGGTGCCAATGCCGTTTGATGTGAGGATCGGCGAGAGCATTGCTGGGGTCGCCTGTTTTTTCACCCACACCTTCGCTCCCTTCCTTCCCCTTTCCCTCCCTCCCCTCGCTCCTATCCCCCGGATTGATCAGGTGGTGCCAATGCCGTTTGATGTGAGGAGCGACGAGAGCATTGCTTCTGCTATTGCCAAGTCGAATGTTGTCATCAACCTCATTGGTCAGTGCCTGTGCTCTAAACATGTCTGTTCTCATTGCTCATTGGCTCTTTTGTTATTTTTTTCCCTTTTCTTACTCTTACAAATAGTTCTCACACCCCTCCTCTCTCCCCCCTTCCTCTCCCCCATCCGCTTCTGTCCTCCGCTCCTTTCCCCAGGCCGTGACTTTGAGACGCGCAACTTCAGCTTTGAGGACATCAACATCTCGGCACCTCAGCGCATTGCTAGGGTGAGCTGAGCTGGGCTGGGTTGACCTGCGTTGACTTGTTGACCTGTGTTGACCTCGGCTGTATTGAGCCGATTTCAGCTTCGAGTGCATCAACATCTAGGCGCCTCAGCGCATTGCTAGGGTCTGTAAAGCAGACCAATGCTGGGCCGTGTTGACCTGCGTTGACCTTCGTTGACTTGCATTGACCTGGCCTGACCTTGGCTGTACGAGCCAGTTTCAGCTTCGAGGACACCAACATCTCGGCGTCTCAGAGCATTGCGAGGGTGAGTAAAGCTGAGACGAGCTGACTTGCGTTGACCGGCGTTGACCTCTGCTGACCTGGGTTACATGAGCCACCTTCAGCTTCAAAGACATCAACATCTCGGCGCCTCAGTGCATTGCCAGGGTATGTGAAGCTGACCGACACTGGCTTGTGTTGACCTGCGTTGACTCGCGTTGACTTGGCCTGTATGAGTCACCTTCAGCTTCGTGGCCGTCAATATGGCAGCACCTCAGCGCAGCGCTTTGCCAGGGTGAGTAAAGCTGGCCTGCAATGACTTCCATTGACCTGTGTTGACCTGCGTTGACCTGGGCTGACCTGGGCTGAGATGGCGGCGTCGCACGTACAGTGCACTTATCCTTCCTGGGCGCTGTCCCCCACACCACACATCAACATTCCCCCTCTCTTTTCCCCCTTTCCCCCTACCCCTTTCCCCCTACCCCTTTCCCCCTACCCCTTTCCCCCTACCCCTTTCCCCCTACCCCTTTCCCCCTACCCCTTTCACCAGATCGCCAGGGAGCATGGCGGCATCGCGCGCACGGTGCACCTCTCCTGCCTGGGCGCTGCTCCCGTTCCTCCACTGCTCCCCAACGCTCTCCTCTCTCCTTCCCCAACCCCCTCCTCTCTCCAACCCCGCATTACCTCAGTTCGCCAGGGAGCACGGGGGCATCGCGCGAATGGTCCACCTCTCCTGTCTGGGCGCTGCTCTGCTTACTCTCTTACCTCTTGCTCCATGCGCGGCATGCTCCTTGCTCCCCACACCAGATCGCCAGGGAGCACGGGGGCATCGCACGCATGGTGCACCTCTCCTGCCTGGGCGCTGCTCCCCTTGCGCCCTCCAAGCAGCACCAGACCAAGGCGCTGGGGGAGGCGGCAGTGCTGGCGGAGTTTCCACAGGTGAGTGGCTTGAGGGTACAGGTTTAGGGGTTGAGGTTTATGGTTTGGGTTAAGGGTTAGTCAGTTCTCTGCCTGGGCGCTGCCCCCCACGCGCCCTCCAAGCAGCACCAGACCAAGGCGCTGGGGGAGGCGGCAGTGCTGGCGCAATTCCCGCAGGTGAGTGGTGGCTTGAGGGCGTGATATTGCCAGGACAGGGGTTTGTGGCACAAGGTTCAAGGTTCAGGGTTTAGGGTTTAGGGTTTAGGGCCACCATTCTCCACTCCGGCCCTTTAGCAGGCACGGAGGACCCCCTGGCTGCTCAACAGCTGGGCGCTCATTGGGTGAAGACTCACCTCCACCCTCCTGTGCCTCCACTCCTCCTTGCTCCTATTTTCCCCTGTCCTTCCCCCTTCTCCCTCCCCTTTCCCAGGCCACCATCCCGAGGACGGGACCTCTGGCAGGCACGGAGGACCGCCCGGCTGCTCAACAGCTGGGCGCTCATGGTATTGAAAGAGTCTTTCCGCCTTCTCTTGCCTGTACACCCCCCTCCTCCCCACCCTTGTTTCCCAGGCCACCATTCTGACGACAGGTCCGCTGGCAGGCACGGAGGACCGCCTGGCTGCTCAACAGCTGGGCGCTCATGGCATTGAAAGAGTCTTTCCGCCTTCTCTTGCCTGTACACCCCCCTCCTCCCCACCCTTGTTTCCCAGGCCACCATTCTGACGACAGGTCCGCTGGCAGGCACGGAGGACTGCCTGGCTGCTCAACAGCTGGGCGCTCATGGCATTGAAAGAGTCTTTCCGCCTTCTCTTGCCTGTACACCCCCCTCCTCCCCACCCTTGTTTCCCAGGCCACCATTCTGACGACAGGTCCGCTGGCAGGCACGGAGGACCGCCTGGCTGCTCAACAGCTGGGCGCTCATGGCATTGAAAGAGTCTTTCCGCCTTCTCTTGCCTGTACACCCCCCTCCTCCCCACCCTTGTTTCCCAGGCCACCATTCTGACGACAGGTCCGCTGGCAGGCACGGAGGACCGCCTGGCTGCTCAACAGCTGGGCGCTCATGGCATTGAAAGAGTCTTTCCGCCTTCTCTTGCCTGTACACCCCCCTCCTCCCCACCCTTGTTTCCCAGGCCACCATTCTGACGACAGGTCCGCTGGCAGGCACGGAGGACCGCCTGGCTGCTCAACAGCTGGGCGCTCATGGCATTGAAAGAGTCTTTCCGCCTTCTCTTGCCTGTACACCCCCCTCCTCCCCACCCTTGTTTCCCAGGCCACCATTCTGACGACAGGTCCGCTGGCAGGCACGGAGGACCGCCTGGCTGCTCAACAGCTGGGCGCTCATGGCATTGAAAGAGTCTTTCCGCCTTCTCTTGCCTGTACACCCCCCTCCTCCCCACCCTTGTTTCCCAGGCCACCATTCTGACGACAGGTCCGCTGGCAGGCACGGAGGACCGCCTGGCTGCTCAACAGCTGGGCGCTCATGGGTCTGTCCTCTTGCCATCCTCTCATCCTTTCCCTCCCTATTCCTCTCCCTATTGTGCGGCCACTGTCCCAGGCGACCATCCTGAGAACCGGCCCTCTGGCCGGCACGGAGGACCGCTTGCTGAACAGCTGGGCACTCATGGCAAAGAAGTTCCCGTTTGTCCCCGTTATAGCAGGCGGCAAGACTCTGTAAGTGGCATTAGGATGTAGATTGTATATATTTTCCCCATTACAGCAGGGGGCAAGACACAGGCATTCATGGCCAAGAAGTTCCCGTTTGTCCCCGTTATAGCCGGCGGCGAGACACTGTAAGTGGTTACGCGGGGTTAAGAAAATTGTTTGTCGCAGCTATTGCAGCGGGCTTCGTGTGTTTCTTCTGTTCCTAGTGTTTTAACACCCCCCTCTTCGTCCCACCTCCCCACCCCCCGCGCCTCCCCGCTTCTTCACGACCACTCTTCTTCTCCTGTTCCTTCCCCCACGCCCCATCTCCCCCACTCCCCACCAGCATTCAGCCAGTGTATGTGTTGGACGTGGCAACAGCAGTCAACGCCACTGTCACTGACGACGGCAGCAGCTGTGGGCAGACATACGAGCTGGGCGGGCCAGAAGTGCTGCAAATCAGGGACCTGGTGAGTTCAACTGCATGCAGCAGCTGTGGGCACACATGTGTCACTGTGTGTTAGAACCTTGCGCTAGCTCTCTTCCTTTCTCGGCTCAGCATCCCTCGCTCCTTCCCCTCTCGTCCGTCTTTCCATCCCTCCCCTCCCTTCTCACAGGTGAACCGTGTAATGGAAAAACCATACGTCAGCACTCCTCTATTCTCAACAACCCTTCCCTTCCTGCTCCTCTGCCCCTTCCTTTCCATCCCTCCTTTCCTCCCCCCCTCTTCTTTCCCCCACCGCCCCCCTCCTCCCAGGTGAACCGTGTCTTGGAAACCATTCGTCAGCACTCCTCTATTCTCAGCGTCCCACTTCCTGTTGCCCGGGTGAGTGGGTGATGCAAATGGGTTGGAGAGTGGTGCAAGTAGGTGAACGTTTTTTGCTAGTAGGTTGTGTTATGAGGACCTAAGCACTCTCTTCAGTCCTCCCCGTTCCACCTACCTGTTTCTCGCTTTCTATTTCCTTCTCCTTCTCTTCTCTTCCCCTCAGACCCTCGCCACCCCAAGCCGCCTGGCACTGGGTTATAGTCCCATAACCCCATAGGGTTATGGGGGTCGCAATTCGGCCCCCCATAACCCTGTTCCCCTTTTCTCCCCTTCAATTCTCCTCTCAGGCCCTGGCCAACTCATGGGAGTTCCTACTCTACCGCGTGCCTACGCCCATCCCCGTTCCAGCTGGCTGTTCCTCACTCTTCCCTTCTCCTTCTCTTCTCCACCTCCTTTCCACCCTCCGCTACCCCCCACAGGCCCTAGCCACGCCACGGGAGTTCCTGCTGCACCGCATGCCAACGCCCATGATCCCCACGCATGCGGTTTATTCCCTTTCTTCCTGTCTGCCCCCTTATTACTCCTCCACCGTGTATTACCCCCCCCCACAGGCCCTGGCCAACTCACGGGAGTTCCTACTGCACCGCGTGCCAACGCATGCTGCCTGTTCCCTTCCCCGTTCCCTTCTCCACCCCCATACCTGCCCTTCTCCACCTGCTCTTCTCTGCTCTCATACAGGCCCTGGCCACCCCACGGGAGTTCCTGCTCCACCGCATGCCAACGCCCATCCCCAGCCCCACCATGTTCACTCTCGATTACATCAACTCCCTCTCCTTCCCCCACATCGTCTCGCCAAATGGTACCGCCTCTCTCTATCCTAATCTCTCTTCAAACGGTAGGCCTTGTAGCACCTTCTATTCCCTCCCACTCAATGTTACTCCCTGCAAACGAGGCATCTCGCAACGCCCATCCCCAGCCCCACCATGTTCACGCTCGACTACATCAACTCCCTCTCCTTCCCCCACATCGTCTCGCCCAACGGTAGGCCCATGCTCTCTTGGTGCGGTATGTAGTTTGTGGATTCAAAGCCTGCCGCTGTCTTGAGACGTCTCAAAACACTACTGTTATCACGTCGGTAGGCCCATGCTCTCTTGGTGCGGTATGTAGTTTGTGGATCTTAAGCCCGCCGCTGTCTATTTCCCACTCTCCCACTCCCCCCAGCGCTCACATTCAAGAACCTTGGGATCATCCCCCACCCTCTCACGGGTCTCACCATTGACTATCTCTTTGCTTACCTTGTCCTTACCTGCCTTGTCCTCCCTCATTGGCTGTCTCGCCTTCCCCTTTCTTGTCCTTCTCCCCCTCACTCTCCCCCCAGCGCTCACATTCAAGAACCTTGGGATCATCCCCCACCCTCTCACGGGTCTCACCATCGACTATCGCTTGGCTTCCTTTCCCTTTCTCCCCTCCTCCCCTCCTCATTGACTGTCTCTTCCCTTCCCATGTGTTTTTTCCCTCCCTACCGAATATCCCCGGCCCGCAGCGCTCACATTCAAGGACCTTGGGATCATCCCCCATCCGCTCACGGGTCTCACCATCGACTACCTCTTCGCTTACCGCAGCGGCGGGCCGCAATACGGCCAGACTGTTGGCGAGAAGGTGTCTGGCGCTGGCTTTTAGTTACCGATACGGATATTGGAATCGCATACTATGTGTTTCTGCTTAGGAAGTTCTAATTTGTCTCGGATGCATGTATGGATTAGAAGAATAAGCTGCGGAAAGTAATTTCTCCTTCATCAACAGACTGGATGTTAGTACGTGCTAATTTCATAGATGCCTAAATTAAAGCGAGCTTACTGTAACGCGTACGCGATGTATCTTTGTGCTTGCATATCTTGTCAGTTCTGTCTCGTCGTAGTTTTTTCCGCTCAGCGCCATTTACGCCGCCATGGCCGCCGCAATTAACGCTTCGGCCGCGACAATCCCCGCAAAATCCGCTGCTCCGTCGAACCTGTCGTCGTCTGCCACGTGGCAGAAACGCGCTGGTCCCTCGACGGCGTTTGTCAGCAGCCAGCCGCTTCCTTCGTCGCTCGTCTCTCGTCGCATTCCCGTATCGCCTGCGACGAATGCAGGCGCGTGCGACAGCCGTGCGACGGCGCTGCGCGTCGTCGCCTCAGCCGTGAGCGACAAGCCTGCGATGTCGGCGACTCCTGGCGGCGGCGCGGGAGTTAGCAAGTCGTACAACGTCGTTGTCACGGGATCGACTAAAGGTTAGCTTAGCTGGTTGTAGCTTTTATTGAGTCGACTCGAGATCAGGCTAGGGGCCGTAGCGCGTTATGAGCTGACAACAAGCGGCGAATGCGGAGCCAATGATCAGCCCCTTATCTTGGCTCCGCACTCACCGCTGGGGGGGGGGGGGTGGGGATAATTTCTTATTAGACTAGAGGCTGTCCGTTTACCCTCCCATCCCCAACCCCCCTTCCTTCCCCCTTCCCCTCCTCCCCTTTCCCTTTCCCCCCTCCCTCTTCCAATTACATAAGACTTCTCAAAACCGCCCTCTTTCCATTTCTTTCCCCTCCCTCCCCCGCCGCTCTCCTCAAAAAACAAGGCATCGGCCTGGCATTGGCGCGTGAGTTTTTGAGGGCGGGAGACAGGGTCGTGGTGTGCTGCTGGTGCTGGTGGTGCTGGTGCTGGTGGTGCTGCTGGTGGTGCTGCTGGTGCTGCTGGTGCTGCTGGTGGTGCTGGTGCTGCTGGTGGTGCTGGTGCTGATGGTGCTGATTTTATGCTCTTATCTGTCTCTCTCCTCCCTGTTCCCCCCCACTCCCCTATACAAGGCATCGGCCTGGCATTGGTGCGCGAATTTTTGAGGGCGGGAGACAGGGTCGTGGTGTGCTCGCGATCAGGTGAGAGAGGAGTAGTGTGTGGTGATGTGTGGTGGTGTGCGGTAGTGTGTGGTTGAACACAGTTTGCGTACGATCTTGCTCTGTGCGTGGGTTCCTGAGGGCAAGAGACAGGGTCGTGGTGTGCTTGCCATCAGGAGAAAGGATTTGAGGGTGACGGTGATGGGTGGTGATGGGTGGTGTGTGGTTCAATATCTAAGAGTGAGATGGTGTGCTTGCGACCCTGCCAGCTGTCAGGCGCATATTCATTGCCCTTATTGTCTTTTCCCTCTTCCTATTGTTGCCCTCTTGTGTTCTCTCTGCCTGCTTTCCTCTTTTGCTGTTTTTCCTTCTGAGTGCAGGGGAGAGGGTGGACGATGTGGTTGCTCAACTGCAGAAGGAGTTTGGCAAGGACAACGTGGTGGTGAGTGGTGGAGAGTGGTGGTGAGTGGTGGGGAGGGAGCGGTGGAGAGGAGAGTGGTGAGGAGGAGTGGGGGAAGAAAGTGGTGTGAAGGTGAATTGAGGGTATCAAACTGTGTCAAGATGTGTGTAATACCATGTTTCAGGCTGTGTGTCAGGTTGTGCTTTTCTTTATCCCTGAATTCTCCCTGCCTCCCACCATACTGTTTTCTCCGCTCCATTCCCCCTTATTTACCACCCCCCCACCCCCCCCCACCCCACCCCACCCCACCCCACCTCACCACACCACACTCTTTCTCAAACCACTGCACTCCACTCCAGGGCACCGCATGCGAAGTGTCTAAAGGGGACGATGTGAAGGCTCTGGTTGACTTTGCTGTCAAATCTTTCGGCCCCTCTCCCGGCTCCCTGCTCTATCATCCCCTTCCTCCCTCCCCAACCCATCCCACTCCACCTCGTTCTGCCTCACCTCACCCCACGCCACCGCACTGCATCCCAGGGCACCTCATGCGATGTGTCTAAGGCGGAGGATGTGAAGGCTCTGGCCGACTTTGCTGTCAAATCCCTTGGCTCTGTGGATGTGTGGGTGAGTTGACCTGCGTTGACCTGAGTTGACCTGAGTTGACCCGCGTTGACCTGCAAGCTGACTTGATCTGACTTTGCTGTCAAATCACTTGGCTCCGTGGATGTGTGGGTGAGCTGACCTGAGTTGACTTAAGTTGTCTTGAGTTGACTGAGTTGACTGAGTTGACTTGAGTTGACTTGAGTTGACTTGAGCTTCCCTGCATTGACCTCCGATGTCTGTGTGGGAGGCTTTCCTGTCTACTCTGCAGGCATGTGTTCTGTCGTGCATGCATGCATGCGCCCATGTACCTATTCTATTCGTTGCATGCTTGCGTGTGTGTGTCTGTACGTGTGCACGCGCATGCATGGGTGCATGGGTGCATGGGTGCATGGGTGCATGGGTGCATGCCAGATCAACAACGCAGGCTCCAACGCGTATGAGTATGCTCCGCTGGTGGAGGCAGGAGATGCAGCCATAGAGTGAGTGGGCATATGGAGGAGGGGAAGTTAGAAGTTTGAATAAGGAGGGGCTCAGCAGGGGAGGAGGAGAGGAGTTGAGGTTCAAGTGATTCCAATGCGTATGCATACACTCCCCTGGTGGAGACGGGGGATGCTTCCACAGAGAGAGTGGCGGAGAGTAGGACATAGCCAGAAGAGGTAGTGAGAACCAACGTGCTGGGAGTGATGCTGAGCTGAGCTGCCGTCAAGCCATGCGCCTCATGAGGGATCAACCTGGTGGGGGTTTACTTGCGTTCCTTACGTGATAAAAGAGATGTTTTGAGACGTCTCAAAACATCTCTTTTATCACGTGGCTATTTTTTTTTTTGAGACGTCTCAAAACATCTCTTTTATCACGTGGCTATTTTTTTTTTTGAGACGTCTCAAAACATCTCTTTTATCACGTGGCTATATTTTTTTTGAGACGTCTCAAAACATCTCTTTTATCACGTGGCTATATTTTTTTTGAGACGTCTCAAAACATCTCTTTTATCACGTGGCTATATTTTTTTTTAGACGTCTCAAAACATCTCTTTTATCACGTGGCTATATTTTTTTTGAGACGTCTCAAAACATCTCTTTTATCACCTGGTGGGGGTTTACTTGCGTTCCTTACCACCCAACTTGTCATCGAGCGAGCATTCCCCTGCCCCACTCCACCTCCACCTCCTACCCCTCCTCCGCAGGGAGATAGTGCGAACCAACGTGCTGGGGGTCATGCTGTGCTGCCGCCAGGCCATGCGCCTCATGCGGGAGCAGCCAGGAGGGGGACACATATTCAACATGGACGGTGCTGGTGCTGACGGCAACGCCACTCCGCGGTGAGTGAGTGCACTTTTGAGTCGACTCAAAAGTCAGCTCGATTTGGTTGCTTTGTCTTCTCTCTACTGCATAGCACACACGCACCATGCTCTGTTGCTGCCGCCAAGCCATGGCACCATGCGCCTCATGAGGCTGCAGGGTATTTTTGAGAATTCTCATGAGCCTCATGAGCCTAAAAAAAACTCATGAGCCTCAAAAATACCAAGCCAGGGCACCATGCGCCGCATGAGGGACCAGCCCAGTGCTCCTGCTGCGTTTGCACCCTCTGTTCCCTCTCCTCTCCTCCCTACCAGCTTTGCAGCCTACGGAGCAACCAAGCGCAGCCTGGCGCAGTTCCCCAAGTCACTGCAAGCACATGTGATGAGGTTATTTTTGAAAATTAACCTGCCTGGCGCAGCCTGGCGCCAAGCACATCAGTCTCAAAACTAACCTCATCACACCAAGCGCAGCCTGGCGCAGTTCCCCAAGTCACTGCAGGCGGAGCTCAAGATGTCCCTTCACCTCCGTCCCTCCCCCTATTCCTCTTCTGCCTATCTTCCTTTCGGCTTACCCTCCCCACCAGCTTCGCAGCCTACGGAGCAACCAAGCGCAGCCTAGCGCAGTTCACCAAGTCACTGCAGGCAGAGCTCAAGATGCTCAAGCTCCCCAACGTCGTTGTCCACAACCTGTCGGTATGTTCTCATTCATTACCTTACTCACACACGCATGCCGCACCGCTGCACTGCTGCACTTGGTCTCAGCTACTCGCAGTTCACCAGACAAGTCACTGCAGGCGGAGCTCAAGATGCTCGAAGTCCCCAACGTTGTCGTGCACAACCTGTCGGTGAGTCCTTGTTGGTGGGTTGGGTTGGGGTCTCACCTGCTGCTCCCACCGCAGTTCACCAAGTCATTGCAGGCGGAGCTCAAGATGCTCGAAGTCCCCAACGTTGTCGTGCACAACCTGTCGGTGAGTCCTTGTTGGTGGGTTGGGTTGGGGTCTCACCTGCTGCTCCCACTGCAGTTCACCAAGTCATTGCAGGCGGAGCTCAAGATGCTCAAAGTCCCCAACGTCGTCGTGCACAACCTGTGGGTGAATCACAGCCCATCTGAGCCATCCTCCACTCACCAGTACTGCTCTCCACTCACCAGTACTGCTCTCCACCACGCTGCAAAGCCTAGCTACTGCTGCAGCGTACCACTCATCTTCACCAAGTCGCTCCAGCCGGAGCTCAAGATGCTCAAGCATCTTGGGCTAAAGGCGACCTTGCCTACTGCTGCCCTTCTTCATGAGCACAGATCCGCGGAGCTCAAGATGCTCAAAGCTCCCCGACATCGTTGTCTTGTGCACAACCTATCGGCGAGTCTTGCTTCGTAAAATATACGTATCTTATCCCTTTTTCTCGGCATGCGGCTCTGGGATCTATATAGATCTATGCCTATATAGATCTGAATAGATCTAAATAGATATGTGCCTATATAGATCTAAATAGATCTAAATATATATATGCCTATATAGATCTAAATAGATCTATATGCCTAAAGGCTTACCCCACCTCCCGCCGTCTCCCCCCCCCCCCCCCCCCCCCCCCCCCCCCCCCATCCTCCTATCAGCTCGGCATGGTGACCACACATCTACTCATGGCAGGCGCTGCGCCAACACTCCATGCACTGAAGCGCTGAAATGCCCTGCATTCTCAAAGGGCTCACCCCGCTTCCCACTGCTTCCCACCGCTTCCCACTCCAGGCACTGAAGCACACTAACGCGTTTTTTCTTTCTCCTCGTCCCTCCCTGTCCCCCTCCCTTCATCCCATCAGCCCGGCATGGTCACCACAGACCTGCTCGTGTCAGGCAGGCAGTAACACTCCAGGCACCCGAGTGCATTTTCTTACTCCATTCTCCCCTTCTCCCCACCTCCCCCTCCACTCCCTTCCTCCCATCAGTCCGGCATGGTGACCACGGACCTACTCATGTCAGGCGCCAACATCTTAATATGTGCAGATGTGCATATATGACTTTTGAGGCGCCTCAAAAGACATCTTAATATGTGCAGATGTGCATATATGTGTATAAAACCTGCTCCAACCTTTTCCCTTCCCCCTTATTCTCCCCCTCCCCTACATCCCATCAGCCCGGCATGGTAACCACAGACCTGCTCATGTCAGGCGCCAACACGCCTCAGGTGAGGAGAGGGTGGAAAGTCAAGAGCAATAGGGGTTGTGCACTTAACAACCAGTGCTGGAAAGTAGCTACTAGGGTCACGTGCTGGAGCTCACTGTGTTCCTGGAGCTCACTGCTCACTGTGTTCCCGGAGCTCACTGTGGTCCCGGTGCTGGCAAGGTGGAGCTCACAGTGGTCCCGGTGCTGGCAAGGTAATTGGTAGTAGTAGCGATGGCATGGCATGGTGACCACATATCTGCTCATGTCATGCGCCAACACTCCCCAGGTGAGAGGAGGACGATGATGGGTGGAAACCAGTAGTGCACTGATAACAAGTAAGCAGCTAGTGGGTAGTGCTGGCATGGCATGGTGACCACACACCTGCTCATGTCAGGCGCCAACACTCCCCAGGTGAGGAGAGAGAGAGTGGAAAGGTCAAGAGAAATAGGGGTTGTGCACTCAACACCCGGTGCTGGAAAGTAGCAGTGGGGTGCGGCAGCGTGGCATGGCATGGCATGGTGACCTGACCACACACCTGCTCATGTCAGGCGCCAACACTCCGCAGGTGAGGAGAGGAGGATGATGGGTGGTAACTAGTAGCGCACTGTTAATCGCACCGGTAACTAGAGGATGAGGTTGGAAGGAGGTCTGACATGTCATTCTGCTAATGTAAGTGTTAACTTTCTAGATTGGTGTGATGATGACGATGCAGACACAGGAAAATTCTACCTGTCTAATTATTTCAGGTGCCTCATGTTTCAAATGCACCCTGCCTGCCTGTCAACTTTTGAGGCGCCTCAAAAGGTGCCTCATGTTTCAAATGCACCCTGCCTGCCTGTCCCCCTGGTTTCCCCATCTTCCCCCTCTTGCAACGTGAACTTGTTTGCGTCTGCAGGCCAAGTTTTTCATCAACGCCCTGGCAGAGCCAGCAGAGGAGGTACGTGCTTCATTGATTGGTTCAGTGCGGTGCTGTGCAGTGCAGCGCAGTGCAGTGTACCCTTCCCTCTGCAGGCCATCATCAATGCCCTGGCCGAACCAGCAGAGGAGGTATGTTGTTAGGTCACTGCGGCGCAGTGCAGACCCCCTCCGTGACTTTTGAGTCGACTTAAAACCGAGGTGACTTTTGAGTCGACTCAAAAGTCCCCTCCCCTCTACAGGCCAAGTCTTTCATCAATGCCCTGGCAGAGCCAGCAGAGGAGGTACGTGGTCGATTCATCCATGCAGTACATCCAGGTGCAGCGCGGTGATGTGCAGTGCGGTGGTGTGCAGTGCAGTGATGTGCAGTGCAGTGCAGTGGGTGGTGGGTGCAGGGCTGGCATGCCAAGCCAAGCCTAGCAAGCTCTGATCTTCCTCCTTTTAAAACATCCCCCCCACCTTCTGTCACAGGTCGCGCAATTCCTCGTGCCACGAGTGAGAGAGGTGCCTGCTAGTGGCGCCAACACATCTACCTACATCAAGTTTCTCACCAAGCCTAAAGCCTTCTCGCAAATATTCCAGGTATGCAGCAACATCACGTACATGACAGAACCCATGGTTATGTCAATTGGATTTATTCGGCTGGTAGCTGCCGAGGGCTAGTTCTGCAAACAATTTATGTGGCCATTGTATGCATATAGTGAGCCATTTATGTTTTCCACAAGCATCATCACTAGCTAATTTTGCAAGCAGTTTCTGGTACCTTGATACCTTCATGTTTCCCTTAAACTTTTTTCGCCTGTTTGTAATGTCTCAGCGTGCCCTCTTCGGCCAAAGGAAGAACCGTTACGTGCAAGAAGACTGATGTTACACATTAACTAAGTGCTACTAATCCAATGGGAATCATTACTGCCTGGAGACTTCTCCTCAAGGATCAGTGCACTTCAGTTAATGCATTTGTTGTCGTCCGTCAGCCCCCGGATAGAAGCGCCCCTGGGGGTATAAAAAAACACTGTTTTTTAGGGGGTGGGCTTATAATTGAGGATTTTACACCAATCTGTAGATCTCGTTCTGCACATTGTAATCGAGTCGAAAATATATGGGGTCGCGAATCTGATTCTCGCTCAGCTTGGCAGGGATTGATTTTTTGCTGTTACGAATAGTAACATTTAATTGTTACTGAGCACTCCTCACCGCAGCAAAGAGAAGCGCGCAGTATCGAAGCAAGAAAGCGAACCGTCAGACAGTTGGAGTTTGACTCGAAGTGTCAGACAGTTGGGTCGCATCTGGACCGTCGGAAGCATACGGACAGCTGCAGGCAGGATGTTTTGGCGGGAACAGTTACGAAACTGTACGCGCCGCACGGTTGGGAATGCATTTGAATAAGGGAATGTACCCCTTAGAGTACATGGCTAGTTAGGTCGCTTCGTATTCCCTTGTACCCTTATTTATATAGTTGCATTTGCATGCTCTTACTATCTCAAGCATTTTACATTCACTCTGCTATTGAGGTCACGGGCCCACCAACTACATTTCCCTGTGTGCGAACCTTCCCGAGTAGATCCTGGTTAGCGATCATTCTCTGATCGTAGTATGTGTCGTGATAGTAGGTATACTGAGGAGCCATAGCTAGGGTTTACCTAGCTAGGCAAGAGAGAAATGAGCAAAAGGAGGGTTTGCACTAGCAACAATGGTGGTACAAATAGCTAACCCTAGAAGGGTTGTACTCGCTATAGAGCACCCCACTGCAGGCTAGAGCATAATATTCTGACACACCCCCATAGTCAAAGTGGGGTGTAATCAGCAGAGCAAGCAAAGCAGTACAAGCTCAGGGTGGATCACGATGTCACCACACATTCTGAGCACAAGCAAGAAGCAATAGTTTAAGGTTCACAATTATGAGCAAAGCTAGAGGCAGTCACAGGGGGCAAGTGAGGAGGAGGAGGGCTGGCGAGAGGAGTGTAGATAGGAGGCGACGACTGAAGCTGCAGACACACGGGCAACAGACGGCTCTGGTGCGACAACGTGGCTACCGGGAATGAGTGCCCCGGAGTACAGGAGTAACAGGCTCCGCGGCTAATATGCGCGGCAGGAGCAACGGACCCACAGGCGACGGCGCAACCGGCTCTCTGAGCTACCGGGAATGAGTGCCCCGGAGTACAGGCGCTGCGTACAACACGACGGCAACCTCCGCTCAACCTCCCCCAACACACCCCTCGACACACACCCTCTGCTTCAAACCCTAGCTAGCTCCACTCCCACGGTACCCCCCTTAAACCCCAAACCCTAGGCTCCCACACACCACCCCCCTCAGCGGCAGCTGTAGCAGAGGGAGACTAGGGAGGAGGAGGAGCAGGGGGAGGAACTCACAACCGACACCCCCATAGTCGCCACCCCCACACTCCTCACCCCCAAACCCTAAAACGGGCGGAACGGGGGAAGGAGCGCGGGGGACGGCGAGGGGGACGGCGCGCGGCCCCCAGGACGCCACCACGGGGCAGCGAGGGGCCGCGCGCGGCTCCTTAGGGCGCCGCGCGGGGGCAGCGGGGGGTCGCGCGCGGCTCCCCAGGGCGGCGCGACGGGAAATCGGGGGCCGCGCGCGGCTCCCTAGGGCGTCGCGGCCGTCGACGGGGCAGCGGGGGGTCGCGCGCGGCTCCCCAGGGCGGCGCGACGGCGAATCGGGGCAGCGGGGGGCCGAGTGCGGCTCCCCAGGGCGGCGCGACGGGAAATCGGGGCCGCGGGGGGTCGCGCGCGGCTCCTTAGGACGTCGCAACGAAAGGGGCGGGGGCGCGCGGGGTCCCCCACGGTAGGAAACCGCCGCGCGCCTCGGGGCGCACGGCGGGGAGAAAACCGCCGCACGCCCCGAGCGCGCGATGGGATAAAAAATCCGTCGCACGCCACGGGGCGTGCGACACAGACAGTAGTAGGAGCAGCGGAAGACTGAGGTGGTGGGGCCCACCCACAGGATCGACCCAACAGGATCGTCCTGCTCTGATAGCATGTCGTGATAGTAGGTATACTGAGGAGCCATAGCTAGGGTTTACCTAGCTAGGCAAGAGAGAAATGAGCAAAAGGAGGGTTTGCACTAGCAACAATGGTGGTACAAATAGCTAACCCTAGAAGGGTTGTACTCGCTATAGAGCACCCCACTGCAGGCTAGAGCATAATATTCTGACAGTATGGTATGAGAGCGACTCGGGAATCCTTCGCAACCCCACTCCCGAAAATTGCGACACTCGGAAAGTGGCGACCGGCACACGCTCGCGTGTGAGAATGGCCGGAGGATCTGGTGGTCAGACTAATCTGACGGCTGAAGCGCGCACCAACCCGGCTGCGACAAGCGAGGAAACAACTTCGATCGGCACCGAAGTCCTCGCACAACTTCTTCAGCGACTCACCAGTCTGGAGCAAGGGCTCCAAACATTGCGGAACGGCGATGCGGGAACATCCTCGCAACCAACCCAACCGGGCCCAACTGGGCAGAACACCGTCCCGCAAACCTTCTCCCTCGACACAAATGGCTCAACCCCCAAGGCTCCCCGTCCCAGTGAAGAAGCAATTCTCTCCGCTCAATCAAAGTTTCTGAGCATATCAAAAATAAAGACAAGTTCCAGCTTTGACGGCAAAGACTTCTATACCTGGAGCTTCGAATTGGAGCTCCTGCTGCAAAACGCCCAAATCTTCCATTACTTCGACGGGAGCTACGCCGAGCCTGCCGAGGACACCGACGACGCCAAGGCGAGGTATTACAACGAATCACTGATGGCGTACGGGGTGCTCCTGCGGAATATGTCCCCGGCGGAGCAGCTGAACATCCGTTCGTACAAAACGACAGCTGCTCCAGCCCTCAACGCCTGGCGACATCTGACAGGAGTGTATCAGCCCAAGGACTCTGTCTCCTCGAGCCGACTGCTCCAGGAACTCCTGGAAACCAAGATGACCTCAGGGGAGAAGGTCAACACTTACCTTAACCGCTGTCGGAGCCTTCGCGATCAAATCGTGAAGTTGGGAAGCACGATATCTGAAGAAATCTTCGTTAACATCGTACTTCAAGGGCTCGGCCCAGAGTGGCGGCCCTGCAAGGCGCTCCTCCGAGAGCAGGGGGTCATCTCGGAGGCCGCCCTTTGCGCCGCCCTTCTCGTCGAACAACGGGATATGGATCAGCAGCGACCAGCGCCACGACGAGAAAGAGAACGGATCGCCTTCTACGCCGACAACAACGAAGAGCGACGTCCGAGGCGCCTCTACTGCAAAATTTGCAGGACTTTCGGGCACCTGGCGGATCGATGTAAATACCGATCTCGCCCTCGCCAGACCAATCCGAGCACTTGGCCCGGCCGACAAGACGCACGAGGCGACGTGCGTCCAGCCCAGGGGTATCAACCCCAACCCGCGCGCAACCTGAACCCCGCGGTTCAGCATCAGCAGCAGCAGCCGCCACCGACTGCCACAGTACGCAATGTCATGAGCAACATGGCCATGACAGGCGAGTCCCGTCGTCGCCGCGTGCGCTCACCATCACCTGAGCCAGCACCGCATCCCATTGGCGCGTTCTCTAACAACAACCCATTCAGTCCGCGCCACGACTTCACCGACGACGACGACCAGGACTGGAATCTCCCAGTCCCGCTGCTTGAGAGTCCCCCGCACGTGCCTGACATGCGGGTGGCGCCACCTGATTGGCTCTCGCGCGAGCAATTCCTGAAGTTCGACACTGCGCATATCGTCACGCCGCGACTGGCGCTGCTCGCACGTGACAACAACAAGCGCTACAACACTTGGTACCTGGACAGCTGCTGCGGCCAGCATATGGTAGGCTCCGAGCGTTACATATCCAACGCCGTCGCCACCCCCACAGTCACTTACGTCACAGTGGCGAACAACACGCGCCTGCGCGCAAGCGCGCAAGGCATCGTTGTGCTCAAAGCACGCGGAAGCCGCACGCACATCACGCTCAACGATGTGCTGATAGTCCAGAACCTGCGCTTCAACCTCCTGTCCGCCGCACAGCTCATGGACTGCGGCGTCGAACTCAGCACAGATCGCGCGACGCGCGACATTCTGCTGCACTACGAGTCGCGCACCTTTACCCGCAGGCAGATCGGACGAGCACACTCCGAAAATGGAGTGTACATCCTGGATTTCGATATTCCCGACTGCAGCGGCGACTCGCACGAGCTGATTGACCTCGTGCCACTGCGATTCGAACACATCCACCGCAGGGACTGGAAGCACCCTGACGGCAGGCCGT
Organism: Closterium sp. Yama58-4; assembly: GCA_947470075.1. Classification (NCBI taxonomy): domain Eukaryota; kingdom Viridiplantae; phylum Streptophyta; class Zygnematophyceae; order Desmidiales; family Closteriaceae; genus Closterium; species Closterium sp. Yama58-4. The sequence goes on from CANIUD010000256.1 coordinate 566,980, forward strand.
GGGTGCCGCATCATCCCCACCCACGCGAAACGGAACTTCACAACCCCGATCCAGATGGAATCTGCAGGGATTGTCACACGCCGACGACCTCGACGAGCGCGATTGCAGGCCGCGGACTCGCCGCCATCGCGGAAGCAGAGCGCAACGCGCCCCCCGAGGAAGGGATGTCGCAACTCGAACTCGAAGTCACCACGCATGGCGTGTTCGGCACGCCTGAGCACCCCCTCACAGGTCCCCCTTCTCAACATCTTCGAGGGATGCTTCGTGGAACTGGTGTGGGTGTCAGAATATTATGCTCTAGCCTGTAGTGGGGTGCTCTATAGCGAGTACAACCCTTCTAGGGTTTGCTATTTGTATCCCCATTCTTACTAGTGCAACCCCTCTTTGCCTAAACTTCTCTTGCCTAGCTAGGGTTCTCCTAGCTATGGCTCCTAACTATCTTTACTATCTCGACATGCTATCAGAGCAGGTCGATCCCTTTGGATCGATCCTGTGGGTGGGCTCACCACCTCGTTGCTTCCGCTGCAACTTCCGCTGCTACTCTATGTGCCGCACGCCCCGTGGCGTGCGGCAGTTTTTTCTTCCCGCCGTGCGCCCCGAGGCGCGCGGCGGTTTTCTGCCCGCCGTGCGCCCCGTGGCGCGCGGCGGTTCTCTGCCCGCTGTGCGCCCCGAGGCGCGCGGCGGGCTTCTGCCCCGTCACTCGACGCGTCGCCCCCGGGAGGCGTTGCGACGGGCGACGGGGACCCGCGCGTCGCCCCCCGTCGCCCGTCGTGGCCTGCGCGCGGCCCGTACAGCCGGCGTGCGGCCCGTACGGGAAGCGCCAGGCCCGCGCGCGGCTCGGGCCGCCTGCGCGCGGTTCGGGCGGCTATGCCAGGCCCGTGGGCGGCCCGTTCCTCGCTGCCCCTGCCCTCCCCACTGTCCCCCGTGCTTCTACTGGCGTTCCATCCTTCCTACAGCCCGTTCTCCTGAATTAGGGTTTGGGGGTGAGGGGTATGGGGGTGAAGCCACTGAGTGCCGTTCCCTGTTCCTCCTCCTCCTCCGTCTCCCTGTGCTGCAGCTGCCGCTGAGGGGGGTGGACTTGTTGGAGCCGTTGGAGTGGTACTAAGGGGGGGTGAAGGGGGAGTGGAGCTAGCGGTGTAGCAGCGGGTGTGTGTCAGGGGGAGTGGGATAGTTTGGGGAGGTTGAAGGGGGTGGCCGCCGTGAAGCCAGCAGCTCCAGTCGCCCGTGAGACCGTTGCGCCAGTCGCCCGTGAGCCCGTTGCGCCAGTCGCCCGTGAGCCCGTTGCTCCAGTCGCCCGTGAGTCCGTTGCTCGTCTGCCGCTACTTTCAGCCGCGGAGCCAGTTACTCCAGTAGCCCGTGTGCCAGTTGCTCCAGTTGCCAGTGTGCCAGTTGCTCCAGTTGCCCGTGTGCCAGTTGCTCCAGTTGCGCCGTGTGCCAGCAGCTTCAGCTGCCGCCCACTACCTCCTCTCCTCTCATAGTCTCTTTCCTCCTCCTCACTTGCCCGTTGTGACTACCACTAGCTTTGCTCATAATTGTGAACTTTAAACTATTGCTTCTTGAACTTGTGCTCAGAATGTGTGGTGACATTGTGATCCACCCTGAGCTTGTACTGCTTTGCTTGCTCTGCTGATTACACCCCACTTTGGCTATGGGGGTGTGTCATAATATTATGCTCTAGCCTGTAGTGGGGTGCTCTATAGCGAGTACAACCCTTCTAGGGTTTGCTATTTGTATCCCCATTCTTACTAGTGCAACCCCTCTTTGCCTAAACTTCTCTTGCCTAGCTAGGGTTCTCCTAGCTATGGCTCCTAACTATCTTTACTATCTCGACAGTGGGTACCTTCGATGCGCGGGGCATCCCACGCCCCTACACCCGCGAGAATTTTCTGCAGATTTACCCACATTGGCGCGACCCCACGGCAACACTTACCGTGGAACAGGAGGAAGAACTGGCGCGCCGCGAAGCCGAGGAGCTTCGCCAACAGAGCCTCGCCGAGGCACGCGGAACGTTCACCTGCGCCGCATGGGGCGCCGAAGCTGAAGAAAGCGCCACCAATGAAGGGGGGTGGGAAAACGTCGGCGGTTGGGGAACGACTGAGGCCGGCGACTGGGCAACCGCATCTAGCACTGACACGAGTAGTCAGGGCACCCCTACTAGAGGCTGGGGGATTCCCCGCGTAGACCAAAGGGGGGGAGAAGAAGAAGCTGGAGAGTCTGCAGTTGTTCCCCTCGGTCGTCCCCCACGCCATGTCCCACTCGCGTTACCTCCTCCTGATAACCCACCGCGCCGCGATCCATGGGACACCATCGCCTGGGGCAACGAGCCGTCAACCCCGCGTCGCATTGCTTACGGACCGGCTCCCGAACCACGCGAACCAACCCTCGTCCCTGGAACCATCCCTGGGACCAACATCCCACTCTCTGAGATTCGCGACAGAGAGTTCCTGGCGCTGATGCTGACCACCGCGGCAGAAGAAGAAGCAGAAGCAGAACCTGCTCCCGTACCCGATGAAGACCCGGAGGAAGCGCGCGCGCGCTACATGCGCACCTCCGGCTTTCGCGCTGACGATGCACTCTGGCACCAGCGCCTCGGACACCCTTCTCGCGCAACGCTGAAAAATTGTATCGACGCAGGCGTCTTCGCTCCTGGCGCACTCCTGCGCCCCGATGGCTCCGAAGTGAGAGGCGCAACGCATCCGCGCAATTGCACAGTCTGCCCCGAAGCTGCGCTGAGCCACCAACCGTTCCCGCTGCTCGAACCTGGGACGAACCGCTACCCCAAACTGCACAAGGTGTACAGCGATTTCCTGAACGTAGGGCATTGCGGAGTCGAGGACGAGCTATACACTCTCACCTTCATTGACGCTGGAACACGCTACGTGTGGGTCGTGAACGTGGAGACGCGCGACAGAGCCTACGAGGTGTTTCGGCTCTGGCTAGCGCATGCGGAGCGGCAATCTGGAAAGAAGCTAAAGATCTGGCAATCTGACGGCGCAGCAGAGTTCAGAAGCAACCAGATGCAAACTTACCTGGCGCAAAAGGGGATCGAACATCACATCTCTCTCCCCTACGCACATCAGCAGCAAGGCGTAGCGGAGCGAACGAATCGCACACTGATGACGAAGGTGCGGGCGCTAATGAAGCAGTCAAAGCTGCCGCCGATCTACTGGACCTACGCGATGCACCACGCCGTGCGGGTGCACAACCTGCTTTCAACCACCACGATCAGCGGGAATCTCTCCCCGCACGTCAAATGGACCGGGACCAAGGGGGATACCTCCATGCTCCGCGTGTGGGGGTGCATGGTGCAGTACCGCCCGCCAACATCAACCATCGGCAAATTCGCCAGTCGCGCGCGCTGGGGAATTCACCTCGGCATCAGTCACGAGTACAAAGCATGGATCGTACTGGACCTCCTCAGTCAGAAAACCGCTCACGCTCGCGACGTAATTTTCTACGAGCGTCTCTTCCTCGACCAGTTCCGCGACGACGAACAGAGGAATGCAGATCGCGTTTACGCGAACAACGGCCACAGCTACGCAACGCCCGAAGACGAAGCCGCTGCAGCACTTCTAGAGCAGGACACCAGGGCCGAATTCACTTGGGAAGATCGGCGCAGCAGCGACAACGACGATGATTCCTCAGGAGGAGGAATAGGCGGAACGGGCGGAAGCGGCGGAGGCGCAACACCATCAGCACCACCTGAACCTGAGAGCGACGATGATGACGTGCAGGAAGTCGTCCCGCAGCGTCACCACGACAGTACCGTCTCAGGACTGCAACTGCTCGGACTTCACACCGCAACCTCGAAAGCGCCGCGCGTCATCGAGCCCCGAAACCCGCGCGAAGCCCTCTCTGGACCACACAGCAAGGAATGGCGTGAGGCAATGGACGCGGAAATCAAGGCACTGGAGTCACGCGACACCTGGGTGCTCGTTGACCGCGCAGCAATCAAAGGTGCAAGAATCCTTTCGGGGAAGTGGGTCTTCCGCGTGAAGACCGCAGCTGACGGAACGATTGAGCGCTTTAAAGCGCGCTGGGTGGTTCGCGGCTATGACCAGAGGCATGGGATCGATTTCGACCAGACATTCGCCCCCGTCAGTCGCCACACCTCCGTCCGCATCTTACTCGCTATCGCAGCTGCAAGGCACCTGCCACTCCGCCAGATCGATGTCAAAAACGCGTTCCTATACGCGTTAGTGGACGCTGTGATTTACGTGGAGCAGCCACACACCTATGGCGAAAGTGACTCGCGGGTATGCCAGCTGCGCAAGTCACTGTACGGCATCAAGCAGGCTCCAAGGCTGTGGCAGCAGTACTTGCACAACATCTTGCTTGAAATCGGGTTCAAGCAGATGCCCCACGACCTAGGAATGTACCGCCGCGATTTCCGCGGGGAATACATCCTCCTCACGGTCTACGTCGACGACTTGCTCTACACGGGCTCAAACAACGAGCTGCTCGAACAGTTCGAGAAGGCCCTAGCGGGGCGCGTCGACATCACGTGCAACTACGAGGTGAAGCAGTTCCTAGGCCTCAACATCTCCTACGCGCCTGAAGCCATTCATCTGTCAGCAACCAAGTACGCAGAGGAGCTAGGGAAGCGGTTCAAGATTTCACCCGCACCTCTCTCGACTCCCTATCGAACCCCCGGACCGAACCACAAACCTGACAACAAAGCCCTGTCCCCTGCTGGAATCCAGACTTACCAGCAGCAGCTGGGATGCCTCCTTTTCGCCTCTGTCACCTGCAGGCCAGACCTCTCCTACATCGCAAGTCAGCTTGCCCAGCACTCACGGAAACCAACGGCTGAAAATCACCTGGACCTGCAGCGCGCTTTGCAATTTTTCGTTTCAACGCCCAAGATTGGGCTGTGCTACTCAACTGCACCAACCCCATCCTTCAATCTCGTCGGCTATGTGGATGCCGATCATGCAGCAGATCCCGACAATCGACGGTCCAGGACCGGCTTCCTGTTCCGACTCGAACCAACGGGGCCAATCTCCTGGAATTCACAGAAGCAGGAGCTGGTTGCCCTGTCGTCAGCCGAAGCAGAGTTCATCGCAGCAACCGCAGCAGTTCGCGAAGGCCTCTACCTACAGGAACTCCTGCAGGAGGCGAAAATTCCAACTTCGCCAACCTTTCGACTTCACTGCGACAACCAGAGCGCGATTCGCATCGCGAACAAACCTGGTTTCGTCAATCGCACCAAGCACATTGCGCTGCGATATTTCTTCGTGAAGGACGAAGTGGACAAGGGCAAGGTCAACTTGACCTATTGCCCGACCAGTCACATGGCAGCAGATTTCCTCACAAAGCGACTGCCACGCCAGCAGTATCAGCACTGCTCCGAACTCAGCGGCGTGGTCAAGCGGGTCAAATCGAGCTACGGCCAGGAGTGAAGGGGGGTGTTACGAATAGTAACATTTAATTGTTACTGAGCACTCCTCACCGCAGCAAAGAGAAGCGCGCAGTATCGAAGCAAGAAAGCGAACCGTCAGACAGTTGGAGTTTGACTCGAAGTGTCAGACAGTTGGGTCGCATCTGGACCGTCGGAAGCATACGGACAGCTGCAGGCAGGATGTTTTGGCGGGAACAGTTACGAAACTGTACGCGCCGCACGGTTGGGAATGCATTTGAATAAGGGAATGTACCCCTTAGAGTACATGGCTAGTTAGGTCGCTTCGTATTCCCTTGTACCCTTATTTATATCGTTGCATTTGCATGCTCTTACTATCTCAAGCATTTTACATTCACTCTGCTATTGAGGTCACGGGCCCACCAACTACATTTCCCTGTGTGCGAACCTTCCCGAGTAGATCCTGGTTAGCGATCATTCTCTGATCGTAGCATTTGCCAACACATGCTGACAAAGCGACAGCACGTGCTGACTAGACGCGAAGCAAGTGAGATGTGAGTGGGAAACTGGAACTGTACTTCGCTTCCCTGGTAAGGTGAAATTCGTTTCTGTATTTCGACTGATTTTCAGATATAAAATTGGCATGCGCTTATAATAAATCATGAATTTTTAGGGGGTGCGCTTATAATCGAGGACCGGATATAAGCGCCCTCATCCTTTTATAAGCGCCGGCGCTTATCCGAGGCCTGCGCTTCTATCCGGGGGCTTACGGTAGTAGATGTGTTGTGAGCATGGTCTCCACATGGCGTGTAATGAGCTCCTTCCTGGCTGGCCATTTTTGTTAGCCAAATATCTGCACGTTTACAGCATGGTTCTTGTTAACGCCATTTTTTTTTTTTGCTGTCTTCGATTACTGAATCACTAATGGTGGTCCACTCCACTATCTGGAACTCAAATGGTGGTGACTACCCTCTTTGAAGGCAGTTGCGTTTTGCACTCTGCTACTGTTTATGTTGTGCTGCTATTCTTTATTTGGTTGGCGGGTTTGTTAACCCGAGGACTTTGTTAACCCGCATTTTCTTTATTGTGAAGTGGCGAATGGGTGTTCATCACTCGGGTCGACGAGGTCTGCGTCAAGCCGTAGATTTCGGAACTATCGACGCTTGTCGACAAGAGCTTCTCCAACCTGAAACGAGTATCGACCGTCAAAGCACGACAGCTGTTTCAACGGTCACGATCAGCGGAGAACCAATTCTGTCCAGCACAAACCGCGGTGGCCCAGGCCACTACTTCGTGCCTTCCGAACCAAGCTCGGACCTCGCCTCCGAACAATTTGCTTTGGAGCTTTGGCTCGGGGTTCGCAAAGCCAAGCAAGCTCGTGCAGCCCTGCTCCCCTGCCTGTGACCTGTCTTCCTTCCGCTATTCCTCCACAACTATCGGTAGACAGCTGCCAGTATATCAATCGCGCTTCTGTTCCAGAACTTGTAACTCCAGCCTTCATTTCTCCATCAACCTGACTGTTAGAGCATTACCAACGCGTACTATTCCCGTCTGTCCGTAGACATTTCCTTCCGTTGATAGTTCCTCTTGTCACACCATGTCAGGCCGTGGAAAGGGTGGCAAGGGTCTTGGAAAGGGCGGAGCCAAGCGACACAGAAAGGTGCTTCGCGATAATATCCAGGGTATCACCAAGCCCGCTATCCGTCGTCTGGCAAGGCGTGGCGGAGTCAAGCGTATCAGTGGCCTGATTTATGAAGAAACTCGAGGCGTGCTTAAGGTCTTTCTTGAGAACGTTATCAGAGACGCTGTGACGTACACTGAGCACGCTCGCCGGAAGACCGTTACCGCCATGGACGTCGTCTATGCTTTGAAACGCCAAGGTCGCACGCTCTACGGGTTTGGCGGTTAAGCTTATCATTGCCTTGTATAGACCTTCGCGTGGTTTGTTCTGGTCTGCACCTGTTTTAACAGCTTGTTAGTGTTAGCATTATGAGAATGCATTCTTTCTTTATCATTCATCTAATGGCTTGACCTCTGCTGTTTTACGCTTTCTCTATTATGCATAGTTCTCTGATAAGTACCAACTAAGTAGCTTGGATGGTAAATAACATGGAACATCCTCCAAACCAGTGGCTGAAGCGTTTGACGTAGTGGCTGAAGATAGCTTGCAATTAGCATCAGATAACATTGATTAGCCAGGAAGAAATGCTATGGATCATCCCAGCAATAATTACTGATTCTGTAGCCCCTATGAGACATACAGGGGTGGAAAATGTCAACTGGGGACAGACTGCCACATGAAACACACAATTCACACATAACTAATACCCCCTAAAAAACATTTGTGCTTGCTAAGGGAAAAGAACTCGCTAAGGGAAAAGAACTTTCTTACAAGAGGACAGCAGTTCCTCATACATTGGGTCTAATAAAGATAAAAAGGTAGGCATCTACACAGGGCATCTCATAGCTGAGTTGACAGCTTCGACTGCTGCGGGGACGAGCGCTTGGAACATAATAGTGAGAGGATTGATCAAAGAATGGTGCACCCACATCTGCCAGATGCTGCATCAGCTGGTTGTTGTGTTGCTGCAATTCAACACACGGAGGGGGAAAGAGGGGGAGGGCCAGAGGTGAAAAAGAGGGGTGGTGGGGGAAGCAATGGCAAGAAAATGAGAGGGAGGGAGGGAGGGAGAGAGAGAGAGAGAGAGAGAGAGAGAGAGAGAGAGAGAGAGAGAGAGAGAGAGAGAGAGAGGGGGAGGAGAGGAGGGGAGGGGGGGAGGGGGAAGAAAAATTAGTGCGGAGGAGGGACCGATGAAAGGAGGAAAAGGGGATGGGGGAGGAGGATGGAGAGAACAGACAAACGGAGGTGGTCACACGGAAGCAGAGATGAGAAAAAACGAAGCAGGAAACATTGCAGGCACACAAGCATCCAATGCGAGCATGCAGAGTGAGAACTGAGAGAGAGTGTACGGTCCACGGGGGAAAGATGGGAGAGAAACGGAGAGGAATGGAGTAAGAGTCTGAGAGAGGGAGGGAGGAGAGAGAGAGAGAGAGAGAGAGAGAGAGAGAGAGAGAGAGAGAGAGAGAGAGAGAGAGAGAGAGAGTGAGAGAGAGAGAGAGAGAGAGAGAGAGAGAGAGAGAGAGAGAGAGGGGGGAGGGGGGGGGGAAAGGGAGGGGGAGGGGGTGGGGAGAGAGAGAAAGGGGGAGGTAGGAGAGAGAATGAGTACCTGTGGTTTTGTCTGCTTGGGCTGGGTGAACGACGACGTGCATTGTGATCGGAGTGCCTACGATCTCGCTCACGGGAACACGAGACTCAGACAGAGTCTTAGTGTTCTCCAGCAATCTCCCAGCGTTTATCAGAGTAATCTCGTTCACCGATTTCGGACCTCCCTCTGCAGAGCAAAGAAATTAAGAGCAGACGTGGAAGAACGGAATCATATTTGCGACCTTCCTATATGGACATCTGAATAATGAATATTGCTTTTGCGTAGTGCTTTCAATTCCTCTTTCAAAGGGTGTGAAAGCTAACAACAAGACAATGAGATCATGATGGCATGAAAAAAAAGGGCGCAACGTAAGATAGCTGCAACCGCATGCGAACCGCAACAGGTCGTGACTGAAGGTAGGTCATATAGATGAAGACGCGGGTGATGGGACTAAGGAGTGAGAATAGCGGAAGTGTACAGTCTGATAAAGCATGGATAGAGCGTCGTCGGCAAGGTAACGCGAATAGCAGGGCGTGAATAACGACGCTTAGCAGAACGGAAGTAGGGCATGGAGAAGCGTGGCACGTGACAGTAAGGAATATAGAACAACGAGTGAGATTGAATAGACCCGCAGAGACGGCTGGCATAAGAGCACAGCAAAGAAATAAACAACATATACACACACACAAAAAAAGTCTATAATAACCCATAGCTGAAATAGTACCTCCAGGCCATTGAGCAAGTATCTTTTCCTTCAGCGACAAGACAGTAGCCTCCTGCTCGAACTTGTTCGGACCGATGTCCGATCCGTCCGCTAACCGAAACTTCACTTCTATCGGCTCGTCCGACACGACAGCCATTGGCTCCCCCAGCTTCACGCAACCCTAAATAGGGGTAAATACCCCTACTGATCTATAATTATCAGAAGAAACTGCTATGCTTGATAGGTACTTCTAATCAACGCCAAGGAGCCAGTCTAAAGTGAAGTCTAGATCACGAATAATAGGGACGCTTGCAGCACACAATTGTGAAATCCATGGAGGCGAGCCCACATCGGTAACTCTCTATGGAACGCCAGCAGATGAAGTCAACGATTAGGTCGGTCAACGGCAGGGACAGTGGAAGAAAACCTAACTAGCGTGAAGTGGGAGGAGGAAAAGGTACAGTAATAGGGAAAACGAAAATACCACCAGTGGGTGAAGTTTGTTGAAGCGGAAACACCTGGGGACAGAGTAGAGCCTAGGAGGAAGGAAAAGCAGGGGAAGGCGGAAAGAGGAAGCAAAGGGGGTGGCGTGGAGTGGCGGGGAGGAAAAAGAAGCCCTTGGGGGAGAAGCTGGGGAATGGCTGGGTGAAGCACGCACGACCTGCGGATATGTTGTGGGGATGAGGAGAAAGGGGAAATGGAGTACAGTGTGCAGTACACCTGTACAGTGTAATGGAGCTCGGGGAAGGGGGAAGCCTGGATGAGCGGGAGGAGACAGATGGCATGCAAGAGGCGCGGATGTGAGATGGGCGGCGGTGGCGCGGGGAAGGGAAAGCGCGTGGCGGGAGCGTGGGTGTTGAGGCGGTTGGTTTTGTCACGCGGAATTGTAAGGTGAAGCTGCACTTTTCGTCGCAATCTCGTTGCCCTTTAATCTCGAATGTGTTATCCATATCCTGGCTACAGTGAGGCCATCTAATATTATAAAACGTTCTACCCTACATCGAGATTTTGCGAGTCGCAACAGCGAGTCAGAGCAGTCAGCATGCTTACCCGTTCAAATTTTACCGCGCCGTGCCAGAAGCTTGCCGCCATCACCGCGAGCCCAGTGCTCCAACCACGGCCGTCCATCCTTCATCGAAATTTTTGATTCACGAATCTCGCAAGATACTGTACAACAAGCAAGATGTTCCCTACTCGACGTTCCCTTTCCTCCTTGCCCCTCCTCGCTCCCTCTAGTTTCTTCACTTCCATTTTCAATCGTCAACATCCCTAAGGACACAGCTTACAGAGATGTGAGACCATTTTCTGTAAAAATAATCTGCAAGAGTAGTATCTTTCCGTATTTTCCATTTTTGAAGGACGACGATAATCAAAAGTTCGCTTTCTTGGCCGCCTCGTGAGGCGCCACTGTCATAAACGCTTCCTTATTGCTAGTGCTTAACTCTCGAAGCCCTGAGAGCAATAAAAAATCGCATAGTGATCTGCACAGCCTTCTCACGGTTCCGCGATGGCGCCAACGCCACCATCTTTGCGTTTACTCTCCACCGTCCAGTCACTCGGCCTGGGACGATCCACTTCGCCTCGTCGATTCTCGTCTCTTCGTCAATCTCTTTTACTCCACCCTTCGACCCTAGCTCTCGCTTCTCTCTCCTTCTTTCTCCTCCTTCCCTTCACTGTAGTCTCGACGTCTCCAGACGAGTTTCCGCCTCCTCATCCCGACGACGTTGCCGCGTTGATCGCGCTCAAGGCGACTTGGGGCGGCTTTCAGGGTTCCGACACGTGGCGCGTAACCCGCTCTTGCCGCGAGTGGAAAGGCGTGACATGTGACCCAGCCAACGGTCGAGTCAGGCGGATCGACCTGTCCGGATGTCAGATTCAGGGTAGGCTGCATAGGGATATCGGCAATCTTCCCGCTATGGAGTCACTCATTTTAAGCAACAACGAGATCGATGGTTTTCTGCCTGTTACTTTATCCCGTTTATCGAAGCTGCAGTCGCTGTTCCTAGATAGGAACAAACTCAGCGGGCGAATCCCGGTTGGGTTGGGGTCGTTACCGAATCTTCGCATGATCGACTTTGGTTTCAACAATTTGACCGGCGCGATTCCAGACGATATCGGTTACAGTAGGTCGATCACTTCGCTCATTCTACAGCACAACCAAATTGGCGGGAAAATTCCGTCCTCTTTAGGAGCATCCCCGTCTCTGTCTGTACTCATCCTCAATAACAACCGCATCGATGGGCAGATTCCGTACGCTATAGGAACAGCTCCGAATCTGTATTCGCTGGACTTGAGTCACAACAGACTGTACGGACGGATTCCCGATGTGTTTTCGCGTTCGCCCAGCCTTTACATGTTCAACGTGGCGAACAACTTTCTCACCGGTCAGCTGCCCGATTTCCCTGCGAAAAATGGCGACATTAACGGCGAATCCGAGTTTTTCGTCGACGTGTCGAGCAACTACCTGTACGGGCCGCTGAAAATGATGATGGGAAACGTTTCAATCTGCCCAACAAGTGACCGCGTGCCTGGCTTGCGAGTTTCAGTGGGGGGTAACTGCATGTCCGGATCTTTCAGCTGCCCGCTACACTTTCTCCAGCCTCAGCGAAAGCCCGCCAATTGCAACGCTTTCTGCAAGACATTTTCGTTCGCCGGGCAGTGCGGCGGGCAGGGAACGTGCATTCCCAAAAGCTCGATTTCTCAACGCCTGATGCGGAATGTGACGTGTGCTTGTAACGAGGGTTACCTGCCCGATCCTAAGGATCCGTTCGTGTGTCGCGAGGAGGGGGAGCTTTCGGAGCAAAAGGAGGACGTACTGCGGAAAGAAGCACTGTGGAGGGCGGAGGCGGAGGTGGAAAGCGGCGGAGGGGAGGCGGAGGGGTGGCGAGGGGCGGAAGTGGAGGAGCGAGAGGAAACGGTGCAGGGGGAGGAATATCAGGGGGAAGGGGAAGAGGGGGAGGGGGGGGAAGGGCAATGGGTGTCGGTCGGAGATTTAACGGAGCAGGAGGCGGAAACAAGCGCGGCGGAAGGGGGGGATGAGGTGAGCGTGGGAGAGTGGGGAGAGGTACGGGTCGGAGGAAGGGCGGGGAAAGGACGGGGAACAGGGGGAGCGGGGGGAGCAGGGGCAGCGGCGGAAGGCAGAGTGGACAGGATGTTGAGGGGTAGCTGGGGGCTAGGGAGGGCGTTGGGGGAAGGGGGACGGAGGTGGGGGGAAGGGGGACAAGCGGGGAATGAGGGGACGGCGGGAATTTGGAGGAAAAGATACTCCAACACGAGATATGACAGATATGACGCGTTTCCTTAAATGAGGTTCTTCTAAGAGAGGTTCTTACAGGGGGGTTCTAACAGGAATAGGGGGACATGGAGGAAGGGAAGGGGAGGACGGGACTAGCAGAGACACTAGGGAGTGTGGATGAGGTTGCATTGTTGCCTTTTATTGAGAAAGGACTTACAGCCATAGGCTTGGTTATGCGTGGGTATTTTGTCTTGAGGGGGAGGATGAAGGGCGGGTTGGGGGGTTGTGAAGTTCGGGATTTGGTTTGACAGATACCGGTAGAAACCGGTAACTTGATAGTACCAGGTGATCCCGCGTACTCAGCCAGTATGCTAAATGACCCTTACTCTGACCTAATCTAGACTCCTGCAGTTTGCTTTGCGAATGCTTACACCCTAATCCTGACTCCTGAAAAACATCACACATCGTCCAAAAGCAATCCCATTTTACGTCCATGTCACGGTGCAATTCGCTGAGGAAATGAAGCTGACAGTATGGAACCACATTGCAATTATCCTACGTCTTGGATGTAGATTGCATCCGGAGTGTGCCTGCAAAAGAGAATTACGATAACAATGATGATTCCAAGAAATGTGGCAATAATAGAAAAGCGAAACCACTCACTCCATGAATCCAACAGCCTTCTCGAAGATGTAACTGGAGGCCACAGCGAGGAGTGATCCGTCGTGGCTGAAATCGACAGACGATATGCTCGTTGGATAGCGCACGGTGCTGTGAACAGATGGCTGCAAAGGGGGGAAGCACAGGATGGGAGCATTGTAAGGAGTGCTTCAAGCAAGGGATGGGAGCAAAAGGAAACGCATTTGGAGGAAAAAATGTCTAAGTGCATGAAGCAAGGAGAATGGGTATGGGACACGGGAGAATGGGTATGGGACACGGGAGAATGAGTATGGGACACGGAAGAATGGGCATGGGACACGGGAGAATGGGCATGGGACACGGGAGAATGGGCATGGGACACGGGAGAATGGGTATGGGACACGGGAGAATGGGTATGGGACACGGGAGAATGGGTATGGGACACGGGAGAATGGGTATGGGACACGGGAGAATGGGTTTGGGACACGGGAGAATGGGTATGGGACACGGGAGAATGGGTACGGGACACGGGAGAATGGGTACGGGACACGGGAGAATGGGTACGGGACACGGGAGAAGCGTGAAGGGGCCATTGTGGCTGAAATCGACTGACGAGATGCTTGTTGGATAGCGCACGGTGCTGCAAACAGATGGCCGTTTGTGTGGGTATATGACAACTCAAGAGGCACCAACGCCACCAATAGTACCTTTCGGTGCTTGCTGCTGTGTGCTGTGCTGCTCCAGTGGTCCAGCACCCCATCGCACGATCCTGTCGATGCGACTTACAGGCGACTCAAGGGATACCAAGATCATGAGAGGTACAGCCTTGACCTTGACCACCAACAATACCTTATGCTGCTTGCTGCTGCGTGCTGTGCTGCTGTGTGCTGTGCTGCTCCAGTGGTCCGGAACCCCATTGCACGATCCTGTCCTGTCGCGTTTTTATGCGACTGACAAGGCGACTCAAAGGACACCACGACATAAGCAGTACCTTCCGGTGCTTGCTGCTGTGTGCTCTGCTGCTCCAGTGGTCCACCACGCCATCAGGTGCCCCTTGGTGCGGTTTACAAGCCAACTCGAGAGGCACTATGACCATGGCCAGCACCTTTCGGAGCTTGCTGCTGTGTGCTGCGCTGCTGTGTGCTGTGCTGCTCCAGTGGTCCAGAACGCCATCGCACGATCCTGTGGCGAGACCACATGTGCTGTGGATGTGAGGGGAAGAGGAGGGAGGGAGGGAGAGAGGAGAGCGAGAAGGAACGACTTATGGAGAACGAGTAAGAGGCCATGGCACGTGATCTTCATGTGTACATGGAATTCATGCCACATGCATGCATATGGGAGGCCATGGCACGTGATCTTCATGTGTACATGGAATTCATGCCACATGCATGCATATGGGAGGCCATGGCACGTGATCTTCATGTGTACATGGAATTCATGCCACATGCATGCATATGGGAGGCCATGGCACGTGATCTTCATGTGTACATGGAATTCATGCCACATGCATGCATATGGGAGGCCATGGCACGTGATCTTCATGTGTACATGGAATTCATGCCACATGCATGCATATGGGAGGCCATGGCACGTGATCTTCATGTGTACATGGAATTCATGCCACATGCATGCATATGGGAGGCCATGGCACGTGATCTTCATGTGTACATGGAATTCATGCCACATGCATGCATATGGGAGGCCATGGCACGTGATCTTCATGTGTACATGGAATTCATGCCACATGCATGCATATGGGAGGCCATGGCACGTGATCTTCATGTGTACATGGAATTCATGCCACATGCATGCATATGGGAGGCCATGGCACGTGATCTTCATGTGTACATGGAATTCATGCCACATGCATGCATATGGGAGGCCATGGCACGTGATCTTCATGTGTACATGGAATTCATGCCACATGCATGCATATGGGAGGCCATGGCACGTGATCTTCATGTGTACATGGAATTCATGCCACATGCATGCATATGGGAGGCCATGGCACGTGATCTTCATGTGTACATGCCACATGCATGCATGGAATTCAATGGCATTCATGGCATGGCACATCTTCATGCCACATGCATGCATGGAATTCATGGCATTCATGGCATATCTAAGGAGTGTGAGCGGCCCACGCCTCATACATGCATATGGGCATGCACATGAATATAGTGCATATACACGCATATGTATAAATTCCATTTATACATGTAATGTAATAGTACACTGCAAGCAACTTGCCTGGGATTTATGGCTATAGAGTTGACGGGCGAGATAGCACCGGTGCCACCAGCCATATGATGCTCACAGGCAAACGTGAACCTGCTCATAACGAGGATAGAATGGAAGAGGAGCAATGGCACATGTAAATTCACATTCCTCATAAATGCCGTCTGATACTTCTAATTGCTACTTCCTAAATACAGTACCTTGGGATTATCCTGACGCCATAAGTTGTGTTCCATGCCATGCGATCGTCCATTGATCCATTTTTATTCCAGCTACTTCCAATGAAAAGTACCTTGAAATTATCCTGTCGCCATCAATTGTGTTCCATGCCACCCGACTGTCCATCGACCCATTTTCAATGCAGCCACTTCCAATGTGAAGTACCTTGAAATTATCCTGTCGCCATCAATTGTGTTCCATGCCATGCGACCGTCCATTGACCCGAGATAGAACCCTGACATGCGTTAATTGGATGCATGCATGGATGGGAAGAAGATACACTAGAAAGCTCAAGGATCTCATCCTGTGTACAGTACCTTGGGACTATCCTGTCCCCATCAATTGTGTTCCATGTCATCCGACCATCCATTGACCCGAGATAGAACCCTGACATGCATTAATTGGATGGATGCATGGATGGGAAGAAGATTCTGGAAAGCTCAAGATCTCAAAGATAAGTACATGTTTTTTAGCCAAGTAAGTATACAGACAATAACAGCACGTGGCACACACAATAATATATCGTTTTGAATTTAACGCCCCACCCGAACCAACATAGACCCACCTGAGACAACAGATTCTCACCTGAGCCAACAGAGACTCACCTGAGCCAACAGAGACCCACCTGGGCCAACAGAAACCCACCTGAGCCATCAGGCATCCCTGCAACGCATCTTGTCTGCTGTCGGAGCGACGACCTTCCCCTAACCACCAATCCATGCGCCACGTTATCACACGCCACGTCACCACTGCCACCGTGGTGCCACGTGGCGGCCTCTGGCCTCGCCACGTGGCGCAGGTCGTAAACCGCCACGTGGCGATTTGCCGTCGCAACAAGCAGCCTGTGCTGTCCTAAAGACGATAGGCAATCCACCCGACCACCCATCTCCACAACCACGTGTCGCTCCGCGCCCTCTGCTTGCGCATTTGAAGAGACACCGACACAAGGAGCAGCAGATAGTGACCAGGAGCCTCCTGATCTGACCTCCCTCACGAGGGGTTGAATGGGCGCGTGGGAGGAGGAGGAAGCACCGGCAGCGAGAGGCATCGAGACAGCAGCAGTGGCGGCAGTGGCAGGAGCAGCAGGAGCAGGAGCAGCGGCCATGGCGGCGGCAGCAGGAGCAGCAGCAGGAGCAGGAACAGCGGTAACAGCAGCAGCAGGAGCGCGCATGTCCCAGCAGCGAACGGTGTGGTCCCACCCGCCTGATACGAGCACCCCTGCAACAATAAGAGGATACCAACAACAATAGTGCAAAGAGGGACGTGGGGGGGACGGGGGAAAGTGCAAAGAGGGGCGTGGGGGGGACGGGGGAAAGTGCACCCATGTCTTTTGATGGTGCGGTCCCTATCTCCTGAAATAACGAGGGGGGAGGTGGTATCTACAACAACCTCACCCAATGGGGGGAGGTGGTATTCAAAGACCTCTCTCTCACCCAGGGGGAGGTTGTATTCAAGTCGCCTCACAGGTCCCTCGTGCCTTCCCACCACACTCCCCACCTTCCTCTCCAAATCAAATCTAGAAGCGCGGACAGGGGAGGATTTGGTATTGGTAGCACGGATGAGAAATCAAATCTGACAAAGTGGGCGGGTAAGGATAAAATATGGAAAGAGGAATCAAATCAGGAAAAAGGGACAGACAGGGATGAAAAGAGCCTTGTTATAACAGTGAGTGGGAGACATGAAAATGTGAAGATAGAATATGAATGAAAATGAAGCTTATTGAAGCTATGGTCTTATTGTCACACTGATATCGCATTACGGGCATTGCGTACATCGTTACTGATTGGTCCACGCTGGCAGCAGCTGCCACGTCATCACTGGGCCCCACGAAGCAGCAGTCAAGCAGAGGAGCAGATGCCACGTGGGACGAAGCACCCCCTTCCTCCCGGTTTCCCAGAAGCTTCTGATCGCTCTCATAATCGCCATGGAAGTTTCCTCGAAGGTGCGCATGGGAGAGCTGGGTCTGCAGGTGCCTTGAGGTTGCGCCCGCATCGTACAGTCGCAGAATCTGGACCACACGATCGGGACGGGGATCGGATCCAACGGACAAAAAGAAACAAGCACAAGTGCACATCTCCTCCTGAGTCGACTCAAGAACGGATAAACAAGCATGGCAGCAGAAGCAGGAACGTTGACCAAACAAATCCATTTAAGATTGCCTCTCAAATAACCCAGTGCCGTACTTCCTAGCCACAAGTCCCCATACCCCTTCTCTCGACTCGAAAGTGCGGTCCTAGCCACACGTCCGTCCATCACCCCACTCAATGGCATCCCGGCCACTCGCACATCCACTCACCCCATCCCACGAGCAGCAGAGCAGCCGGGTAGATAGAAATCCGAATCGCACGCGAGTCACCGCGTCTGCCGGGGGGTTCTCCAGCTCTCGATCCCTTGGGATTTCCGATATCGCACCCTTAGAACTAGTAGCAACTCGCTCGCCCTTGCTCTTAGTCTCCATGATTGCGTTGCTAATCATTGGATCAGCCATTTTCGTCTGCACGTGTCAACCTGCTGTCACCCGCAGTTCCTAAGCTGTCCCTCTTACGTCTTTCCCTAACCACCCTCCCAAACTCTTCTCCCGACGCAGCTCCGACGCTTTCCCACTCGACGCTGCTCCGGAAATCACCCATTTTTAAAAGGAATGACGCATTTGCGATTCGAGCACGCCGAGGCGCGTAAGAACGACACCCTAAGATGAGCCTCGTGTGGAAAATCAAAGGACATCGCACATCCGCGTTCCCGCTGCTACTAGAGGAGTAGGTGGTCGATGCGCAAAGAGCGACATTATAGAAACACGGCGTTGCGCAATCAGTACGCTCGCGAGGTGTCTGCCTGGCGCACTCGTGATTCGTGAATACCTGGCCATGCGAACGTGAGGCCGACACGTGGCAGGTAATGCAACTACGAGAATGCTACTAAACGTCACCCTGAAGCATCTGCTCAAGAGTTGTGACTGGGCTCACGACAGCATAATCTACTCGGTTCAGAAATATTTTGAGCGGTGCAGTACGATAAACAATGGCTTAGATGCATGATTGCGCATTTCAGGAACAGTTAACTGTTTGCGGTTCAGCACGGTTTCTGGCGTTTGGCCATGAATTTCTTCTTGCACTACCTGATGTTAGTACAAGACATCGTTGAAGATTGACAGATAGTTAAGTGAGTAACAGGGTGGTTACAGCCATGCTCCTGACTTGATGGCCGAACATAAAGTTTCCAACTCTATTTACACGAACAGGGTGGTTACCGCCATGTGCACTTCCAGCACACCACACCATGCAACCATGATACCATGGTGCAATGTTACACCGTGCAATCTAAGGGTCGCACTACATACACCTGCTTCTCTTGTTCCCTTCAGTCGGTTCGTAATTTTCCGTAAGAATTTTGACAGGGTTGAAGTGACAGACAGCATGAGGATGCGAGACAGTTACCGTATCACCACTTCAGAAGGTCCTGTGAGTTCAACAATCACCACATAAGAGTCAGGAAAAGAAGCACGCATTCGATAATCAAGCATGTGATGTGAGTCAAGTGCAACTGTCTGCTTCAGCGTTAGATTAAGGAAAAGGGAAGACTTACAAAGCTAACAGTGTAGGAATAAAGCACTCACCAGAGTAGGCGCACACGCGTCACCAGCAAAAGACCCGCCGCCACCACCCCCTCCACCCATATCCCCGAAAGACCCCCCTCCTCCCATGCCAAGCCCCGAACGAACCCCACGAATGGGAGCGCAAGCAGAGATTGACACAGGCGCGGGTGAGGGGTTTGCGGCAAGGGAGAGTTGCAGCCGGGAAGAATGCTCCGAGAAACCCAGTGATGTGGTGGGTGGAGGAGGAGGAGGAGGGGGAGGAGGAGGAGGAGGAGGAGGAGGAGGGGGAGGAGGAGGAGGAGGAGGAGGGATGGTAGAGGATAGAGGGATGGGTGGAGGAGTGGAGGAGGCAGGTGGCAGAACGGACGATGCATGCCGTGCGGTCGGACGGAAGGAGGATTGCGAACCGGACACGTGGCGGCCTGCTATTGGTGCTGCTGCTGCTGCTGCTGCTGCTGCTGCTGCTGCTGCTGCTGCTGCTGCTGCTGCTGCTGCTGCTGCTGCTTCCAGTCCCCCATCTCCTGCGTCTGGAACGCGGCTGCTACCATAATGCTCATTCCCCATACCATGATTCCCCATACCATGATTCCCCACACCATGATTCCCCACACCATGATTCCCCACACCATGATTCCCCACACCATGATTCCCCACACCATGATTCCCCACACCATGATTCCCCACACCATGATTCCCCACACCATGATTCCCCACACCATGATTCCCCACACCATGATTCCCCACACCATGATTCCCCATACCATGATTCCCCACACCATGATTCCCCACACCATGATTCCCCATACCATGATTCCCCACACCATGATTCCCCACACCATGATTCCCCATACCATGATTCCCCATACCATGATTCCCCACACCATGATTCCCCACACCATGATTCCCCATACCATGATTCCCCATACCATGATTCCCCACACCATGAGTCTCCCCCACACTCTGATGCCCCCCCACACCCTGACGGTCCCCCATGCTCTGAAGGCCTCGGAATGAAGAAAAGCCGTCCGTGTGTGCAAAAACGTCATGCAAATCGCCCGTGGGTGCGTGCATGTCAGAGAGCCTTATGTTGGGGGGGCGGACGTGAGAGGGCCCCATGCGTGGGCCCATGTGCGGGCTCACATGAGGGCTTACATGACGGGGCATGGGTGCATCCATGGGTGAGTGTGTGGGTGCATGGGTGGGTGCATGCATGGTTGAGTGCATGGGTTGGGGCATGCTCGGCATGTAATCTGGCATGGTACCACCCACACCACACATACCACCACCCATGGCATTCATCTCACTCATGTTACTCCCCACACCACCCATAATCGCATTGCCTCCCATCCCTCCTCCTCCTCCACCTCCCATCCCTCCTCCTCCCATCCCTCCATTCCCTCCCATTTCCCCTCCATTCCCTCCCATTTCCCCCCCATTCATCATCATTATCATCATTGATTCAGCAGCACCAGTTCCCATCATCCCCCATTCCCCTGCGCCTCCTCCCAATGAACTCCCCCCCATCGTTCCCCCCATCGTTCCCCCCATCGTTCCTCCCCCCATCATGCCTTCCCCCGTCACTCCTACCCCCATCGTACCCCCGCCCATATTTTCTTCCAAGCCACCCCACATACCTCCTTCCATCTCTCCTCTCATACCCCCTCCCAATCCACTTACCAATCCACTTCCCATACCTCTTCCCATACCTCTTCCCATACCTCTTACCATGCCTCTTCCCATGCCCCTTCCCAGACCGCTTGCCATACCTTCCATTCTATTGCTAAACTGCTGTACCATACCTGCTTCCATGCCTGTTCCCACGCTTGTTCCCATGCCTGTTCCCGAACCCCAGTCGGAAGCTCCCACCCTGCCCCTTCCGTCCATCCTCCCTCCTGCTTCCCCCCTTTCTCCCCCCCCCCCCCCATCCCAGCTGCACCACCCGTTCTCTCCCCCATTCCCCCTCCCCCTGCGTGTTCCCATCCGCCCATTCCCCCTACTTCTCCCCCACCTCCCCCCCCTCCCCCTGCCCCTGCTGCGCCCATCACCCCAGCATCTACGTCTCCCCCCCACATCGCATCCCCCCCTGCTCCTCCTTCCCCAATCTCCCCTCCCCCCATGCCTCCCCCCATGCCTCCCCCCATGCCTCCCCCCATGCCTTCCCCCATGCCTCCCCCCATGCCTCCCCCCATGCCTTCCCCCATGCCCCCTCCCCTCACGCCCCATGCCCCCATGCCGTCTCCCCCAAAGCCCCCCATCCCATGCGCCTCTAGAATCCTACTCAACACAGCATCTTCCGTCCCCCCCATTCCGCCCATTCCCCCCATTCCCCCCATTCCCCCCATTCCGCCCATTCCCCCCATTCCGCCCATTCCGCCCATTCCCCCCATTCCGCCCATTCCGCCCATTCCCCCCAGCCCCCCCACTCCAGCCATTCCCCTCACCCTCCCCCGCACCACCCCCACCTCATGACTTCCCCCAGCCATCTCTCCCCCCATTCCCGCACTTTCCCCTTCCCCTACCCCTTCTCCTCCCCCCATCCCTCCTCCTCCCCCCTCCCCCCTTCCTACAGCCCCAATCCCCCCTCCACCTCCTCCCCCTCCGCCTCCTGTTCCTCCTGCTCCTCCTCCCATCCCCTGCCCTCCCCCTCTTGCTGCAGCAGCATTCGCAACACAGGCAGCATGAGCAGCACGTGCAGCACGAGCAGCATTAGAAGCAACACCACCACCCGCAGCAGCAGCAGCAGCACCACCACCAGCAGCACCAGCACCACCAGCACCAGCACCAGCACCAGCGGCAGCAGCAGCAGCACCCATCTTTAAGCCCCTCAATGCTCCCTGAATTGTCGCACCATCCGAGAGCAAGGCATTATAAGCACCCCTTACTGCTCCTCCTCTTCCCCTCCCTCTGCCTCCTCCTCCTCCTCCCCCCCTCCCCCTCCTACTCTCCCTCCCTCATTTCCTACCCCCCATTCCTCTCCCGAACCTCTCATTCCTCCTTCTGAGTACACAGCCTGGTTCGATGGGTGGAATGTGGCTTGGTTCGATGCCTGGAATAAGGCTTGGTTCGGTTGACTTAGTGCCTGGAAGGCAGCTTGGTTCGGCGCTGGAAAGGCAGCTTGGTTTGATGGTTGGAATGGATGCTGGTTTTGCATCTGGAAGGAGCCTTGAATCTGGGTTTGAAACGAAGCTTGGTTGCGTGCAGCATTCCCACCAGCAAGCACACCGGGTTGGTTGGCTGCCGGGATTAAAGCCTGGTTTGCACTGCCACCGCACGCTTCTTCCATGTTGTCGTTATTAGCCACGCCAGCAAGGGAATGCACGTTGGCATTGGTCAGAACGGTGACGACGGGAACGTTCGACCGCACCTGCTGCTGCTGCTGCTGCTGCTGCTGCTGCTGCTGCTGGTTGGGAGCAGCAGCGGAAGGACCCTTGCATGCCGGCTTGTGGCGATCAAGTTCGTGCCTGGAAGGAAAGGAGGGGGAGGGAGAGGGAGAGGTTGAGGGTGGAGCAACAGGAGCATTCAGGCCAGGTGTGTGCTGCTGCTAGTGGTTGGGTTGGGAGTGGCAGCAGCGGAAGGACCCTTGCACGCCGGCTTGTGGCGATCAAGCTCATGCCTGGAAGGGAGGGAGGGAGGGATGCGGGGCAAAGAGGGGGAGGGGGAGGGAGAGGGAGAGGTTGAGGGTGGGACAACAGGAGCATTCAGGCCAGGTGTGTGCTGCTGCTAGTGGTTGGGTTGGGAGTGGCAGCAGCGGAAGGACCCTTGCACGCTGGCTTGTGGCGATCAAGCTCGTGCCTGGAAGGGAGGGAGGGAGGGATGAGGGGCAAAGAGGGGGAGGGGGAGGGAGAGGGAGAGGTTGAGGGTGGGACAACAGGAGCATTCAGGCCAGGTGTGTGCTGCTGCTAGTGGTTGGGTTGGGAGTGGCAGCAGCGGAAGGACCCTTGCACGCTGGCTTGTGGCGATCAAGCTCGTGCCTGGAAGGGAGGGAGGGAGGGATGAGGGGCAAAGAGGGGGAGGGGGAGGGAGAGGGAGAGGTTGAGGGTGGGACAACAGGAGCATTCAGGCCAGGTGTGTGCTGCTGCTAGTGGTTGGGTTGGGAGTGGCAGCAGCGGAAGGACCCTTGCACGCTGGCTTGTGGCGATCAAGCTCGTGCCTGGAAGGGAGGGAGGGAGGGGATGAGGGGCAAAGAGGGGGAGGGGGAGGGAGAGGGAGAGGTTGAGGGTGGAGCAACAGGAGCATTCAGGCCAGGTGTGTGCTGCTGCTAGTGGTTGGGTTGGGAGTGGCAGCAGCGGAAGGACCCTTGCACGCCGGCTTGTGGCGATCAAGCTCGTGCCTGGGAGGGAAGGAGTAAGGAATGAGGGGAAAGAGAGGGGAAGAGGTTGAGGGTGTTGGTGGAACAACAGGACCATTCATGCCAGGCGTGTGCTGCTGCTGGTTGGGAGTGGCAGCAGCGGAAGGACCCTTGCACGCCGGCTTGTGGCGATCAAGCTCGTGCCTGGGAGGGAAGGAGTAACGGAGGAGGGGCAAGTGGGGAAGGAAGGCAAGGGAGGAGGAGGGGGGTGGGGGATGGAAGGAACGAGGAATTTTTATCTTGGCGGGCGTGCCACTGGTGGTTGACAAAAAAATACTAGCATGGGTGTTGCACGAATCGCAGGGGTGTTTGATTTGAAGTCCTCGCATGGTTGCTCATCTCACCCCACTTTTGTGTTGCATGGAGACGCCTAAATGGAAACACTGACTCACCTGCGGGGGAAGCGAGTCCCACACGACTCGCAGGGGTGCTTGAAGTCCTCTCTGCGGTTGTGAGCCAAACTGTACTTGTTGTGGATGCTCATCTTCCCCCTGACTCGCGCCTAAAAGAGCACTGACTCACCTGCGGGGGAAGCGAGTCCCACACGACTCGCAGGGGTGTTTGAAGTCCTCTCTTCGGTTGTGCGCCAGGCTGTACTTTTTATGGTTGCTCATCTTCCCCGCATCGTGCGTTTTAAAGTCGCAGGAAGACCCGTCCACTCGCAGCAAGTTGCACTCGTACAGGCGGGCCGTCTTGCTGTGCACCTGTGCGTGGGGAGGACGGAGAAAGGAAGAAGCAGGTGGGTTTAAAGGTGGCCTTCTCGTGTCGTGGCGACGGAGGAGCGAGGAGAGTGGATGTTGTCAAACTATCTCAAGCTCTCGACTTATGGAGGTGACTTTTGAGTCGACTCAAAAGACTTCTCGTGTCGTGGCGACGGAGGAACGAGGAGAGTGGATTTTATCAAACTATCTCAAGCTCTCGACTTATGGAGGTGACTTTTGAGTCGACTCAAAAGACTTCTCGTGTCGTGGCGACGGAGGAACGAGGAGAGTGGATTTTATCAAACTATCTCAAGCTCTCGACTTATGGAGGTGACTTTTGAGTCGACTCAAAAGACTTCTCGTGTCGTGGCGACGGAGGAACGAGGAGAGTGGATGTTGTCAAACTATCTCAAGCTCTCGACTTATGGAGGTGACTTTTGAGTCGACTCAAAAGACTTCTCGTGTCGTGGCGACGGAGGAGCGAGGAGAGTGGATGTTGTCAAACTATCTCAAGCTCTCGACTTATGGAGGTGACTTTTGAGTCGACTCAAAAGACTTCTCGTGTCGTGGCGACGGAGGAACGAGGAGAGTGGATTTTATCAAACTATCTCAAGCTCTCGACTTATGGAGGTGACTTTTGAGTCGACTCAAAAGACTTCTCGTGTCGTGGCGACGGAGGAACGAGGAGAGTGGATGTTGTCAAACTATCTCAAGCTCTCGACTTATGGAGGTGACTTTTGAGTCGACTCAAAAGACTTCTCGTGTCGTGGCGACGGAGGAACGAGGAGAGTGGATGTTGTCAAACTATCTCAAGCTCTCGACTTATGAGACACATCAAACGATCTCAGAACCTTGGCTTGTGCGACGCCTCCCAAAGCATTCTAGAGCATAGGCTTTCGAGGCGCCTCAACCCACCACAGATTCTCGACTTATGAGACTCATCAAACCAGCTCAGACCCTCGACTTGGTACCTTGGCAAAGTGTTTGTTCATGTTGTCTCTGTTCTTGTACGTCTTCTCACACCCAGGCGCCAGACACATGAATCTCCCCTCCGCCCCAATCTCCCCTCCAGCACCCACAGCAACACAGCCACTCGCAGCAACAGCACTCGCAGCACCGCTCACCACCATCGCCCCATCTGCAGCACCAGCACCAGCAGCAGAAGCAGCAGCGGCTGCAGCAGCGGCAGCGGCAGCGGCAGCAGCGGCGGCAGCGGCGGCGGCAGAAGAAGAAGCAGGAGCGGGGGCAGCAATAGTGGGAATTAGACCAACCACAGCCCCATCAGAAGCTACCATAGCACTACGGCTTATTACCATCACCTCCAATCCGCGCGCAACACCCGAAGTTGCTCTATCACTAGCAAAGTTCCCATCCCTCCCACCCTCGGCAAAGTTCCCATCCCTCCCACCCTCGGCCCCACTAGCAGCTGCTACTGCATCAGAATTCCCTCTGTCCCCCCTCCCTGTCCCCCCTCCGACCCTCGCTCCTCCCTCCCCTTCTGCGCCTCGCTCCCTTTCTGTTCCTCCCTCCCCTTCTGCTCTTCCCTCCCCTTCTGCTCCTCCTTTCCATACTGCTGTTCCTACCTCATCCTCGTTGCTGCCTTCCTCCTCCCTTCTCCCCTCCTCCCTCCCCTCCGCCCCTCCCTCCTCCTCCCCGTTCTCACTCCCCTCCTCCATACCCTCCTCCATCCTCTCTCCCCCATCCGCCCTCTCACACTCCCCATCCCACTCCCCGCCACCCTCCCTCCCAATCTCCCTCCCACTCCCACACCTCATATACTTCCTCATAGGCACAGCGGATACAGTCACAGTAACCTCCGCCACCCTCCCCTGTCCACCCACCAACGGCTCCACACCCACACCCACACCCACATCACCCCCCTCCTCCTCCCGCTCTCTCTTCATCCCAACAAGCCTAATCTTTGCCTTATGAACGGCATGCGGGGGAAACGCGACCCCAGGAGAAACAGAACGGGCGAATGCATTCCCAGGGGAAACAGGCCTCCCCAGGGGTGAGGCAAAGGCATTCCCAGCAGGGGGGTAAGGCGAGGGAACAGCCTTCGCAGGAGAGGCAGATGGGGGGAGCGCGGAAGGCACACTGGTGTTTGTGGCGAATGCTTTCCCTGTAATGGCATCCCCTGGGCGCAATTGCAAGGCAGAATGTCTGACAGTGGCAGCATCTGCACTCGAAGCAGTAGGATTCTGACTTCTACTGGCGGGATCTTGCTTGTTGGCGTTGTTCCCACTGAAAGCAGTGGGGTTTTCACTGAACCCATTGCTAGATCCGTCGGGAGGGGAAGCAAGAGGGGGCGAAGGGTCCTCCTCCTGCCCGCTCCTTGCTGCTCCTGCAGGCCTTCTCGGGGCGTGTTCGCTGAATGCAGTTTCAGGGGTGGTGCCTTCAGCCCCAGTTACAGTTTCAGGGGTGCTACCTTCAGCACCAGTTTGCTGCTGCTGATGCTGCTGCTGATGCAACGAGTCCTCCTGTCCATCCCTGGCTGATCCCTGCTCGGCTGGTGATGCTGCAGTTGCTGCTGCAGCTGCTGCTGATGATGATGTTGATGGTGCTGCTGCTGCTGCTGCTGCTGTTGCAGTTCCTGCTCTTGCTCCTGCTCCTGCACGTACTCCTGCTGCTGATGCTGCACCAGCATCAGCAACACCGGCACCAGCAGCACCATCACCGGAAGCACCACCGACACCGGAAGCATCACCAGCACCAGCAACAGCAACGCCAGCAGCACCAATGGCACCGGCAGCAGTATCGCCAGCACCGGCAGCAGCACTGGCAGCACCGGCACCATCAGGAGCACCATCAGCACCACCATCAGCCACTGCAGGCCCCACTGCTACAGCTACCCTGTCAGATTCACTCAATTCTTGCAGCTGTGTCAGTAGAGGGGGCGGCAGCGGCGTTACATCTGGCATTACATCTCGCGTTACATCTGCTGCTACATCCTCGATTACATCTGGCGTTACATCTTGGGCGTTCGAGCCTGGACGGAAGCAGACTGCAGCAGGCGTAACAGGTGTCGCAGGAGCAGAGCACGTACCAGAAGGCCCAGCAAAACCACCTGAAAAACCACCTGGGAAACCACCTGGAAAAACACCTGGAAAACCGTCTGAGAACCTGTTACGATTTTGTCCGGTACCAGCAGCTGTAGCAGCACCTGCGAAGAGACGGGGCCTAGCACCACCGGCTGTAGGGGCAGAGGCTGTAGCACCGGCTATAGCATGAACTCTAGTGAACACCGATACAGTGGCAGGTGGGGCGGAGGGAGGTGGGAGCGAGAAGCAGCGAGGGCGGATGGTTGATGGTGGTGCATTCATGGCTTGGCATGGTTCGTCATCATTCGCACATGCCTCGTCATCCTCCCCACATGCATCATCCTTATCCTCTTCACATGCAACATCCTCCTCGCAAGCATCATCATCCTCCACAAACGCATGTGCATCTATACCAGCCAAACCACCACGCCAATAACCACCAATATCACCACATTCACCATCAGCAGCACCGCTGCCCATTTCACAGGCCACAGGCCCAGACCTAACGCCAGACCCCATACCAGACCTAATGCCAGACCTGATGCCGGACCTATTACTGGACGTGATGCCGAACCTCCCGGCAGGTGCGTTTGTGCCGGCCCTACCACCCTGCTCCACGCCGTTGACGGTACGTGTGTAGGCATAGCTAAGCTTCGTACGTCTATAGGCAGCCGCAGCGGCAGCAGCATCTTGAGCATGTGATTCATGTTCTTGCTGGTTGCCCAAGCTGCTTGGATCGTCATTGGCAGGCAGACACCCAGGGCCACTTGCATGGTCGGCATGTGAATTGGCAAGACCATGCGGGTGGGTAGAATCATGCATACAAGCGGGGTCATGCCGATTGTGAAACGCATGGGTGGTTGTAGTGGCATTGTGGGTGGAGATGCGGGGATGGTGGTGGTTGGTGGTTGCAGGGTTGCTGGAATGGGGATGCGGAGGAGCGTGGGGAGTGCTGGAAGGATTGTGAAAGGCATGATGGGTAAAGACGTGGGGATGGTGGTTGGCGGCAGTAGGGTTGTTGGAATGGGGATGGGGGGGAGGAGTGTGTGGCGTGCCGGCAGCAGCAGCATGAGTGCGAGCCCTGGCTGCTGCGTTCCGTTGGCCCTGGGATGGAGTGGGGAGGGGAATGGGAGAACGGGAGAACATGAGAACAGGAGAACGTGGGAGCTATTTGGGCGCCTCAAAAAGGGGTGGGGGCGGCAGCATGAGTGCGAGACCTGGCTGCTGCACTTCGCTGACCCTGAGATGGAATGGGGAGGGGAGTGGTAACATGAGAGACAGGGAGACAGACAGGCAGACAGGCAGGAAGACACAGAGGGAGGCTGCAGACGGTTAGTGGCAGAATGGAATGGGGAAGGGGAGGAGGAGTGTTGGTTGGGATGGGACTGCCAGCGTCAGCATGAGTGCGAGCCCTGGCTGCTGCGTTTCATGACAGTGTGGTGGGAATAAGGAGGGGAATGGGGGAGCGTGGAAGACAGGGACGGAGAGAGGGAGGGAGGATGGAGATGGTTAGTGGTATAGGGGTTCTTTCTGGAATGGGGAAGGCGAGCGCACATGTACTCATTCACCAGGCGAGCGCACGAGCGAGTTCTGGACCGAACTGAAAACACGATTCAAACCAAACATGCATGTAGGCACGCACGCACACAGTGCGGCGCATGCAACCCATCATGCGAGCGAGCACACACGCACGTACTCACACGCACGTACTTACACGCACGTACTCACACGCACGTACTCACACGCACGTACTCACCAGACGAACCAGGTTGGTGCCTGCCTGCTTCAGCACTGCTTCTATTCGCCTCAGCACCTGCAAAAAGAAGGCCAAATAAACGTTAAAAAAAAAAAAAACAAAACAATCACTTTTTCTACAAGGCGCAGGCCTAAGCTAATAAATCATGTCCTAAGCATAGCACTTCAGTCAGCGCCACCTTAACACTTACATCAGCTGTCTGCGCTTTGACGTCCACCATCGAGACATTCGCAAGCATCTGGGAAGAGGGGCGGGCAGAGGAACAGAGAGAGCAAGCATTGAGGAGGAGGGCGAGCAGAGAGCGACGCAACAGATAGAAGAGCGCACCAGAGATGCTTAGGGTTTCGGGTCTAAGAACAACAAACATAGAAACGGGAACAACATTCACAGGAAGGGCGGATGGAGCGCATATAGGGACGACTGCATCGCATATGGTGAGATTGAACACAGATAGCAACATCTGGCGAACAATGTGACATCTAACACAAATAGCGACATACAGCAAATACAGTGACATCGAACACATTTAGCGATATTGAACACAACACAAGTAGCGACATTAACCGCATCGCGTAAAGTGATATAGAACCAAAAAGAAAACAAACATCGACCGCATATAATGACGCTGAACACAAATAGCGACATTGACAGCGTATAGCGATATTTAACACAAATAGCGACAGTGACGGCACCAAGCGACAAGAGATAACGAAAACACGTGGACCACAGACACGCATGATGCACACATACACCAATGTCCATGCTTAGGAGGGGCTGCGACGCGGACGACGCCAATTCACGAAATTTACAACAAAGCCCACTTCCAGGCATAAGAAGCGCGCATGCACACATCCACCAGGGTCCACGCGGAGACAAGGACAAAACTTACAGCGGATTCCAAATTTCACAACAAAACTTTCCAAATTTCACACACACACACACACACACACACACACACACACACACACAAAAAACCCTTTTTACCACGATAAGCAGCATGCATGCGCGCATACAGCGGGATCCATGCAGAGGCAGGCAGAGGCGAGTACGAAGCCCAATCACCTACTTTTACAACAAAGCCCATTAACAGACATAAGCAGCGCGCATGCGCACATGCAGTGGGGTCCATACAGAGGCAGCCAGAGACGAGGACAAAGCTTATTCACCGACTGTTACAACATATTTCATGCAGACATAAGCAGTGCGCATGCGCACATACAGTGGGGTCCATACAGAGGCAGCCAGAGACGAGGACAAAGCCCCCGGATCGAACCATCTCGTCGTCTCTTTCAATGCTCCTGGTAAGAAGAGGAGGGAGAGAGAAGCAGGAAAGTGGGGAGCAAAGGCCGGGGTGAGGAACAGAGGAGAGCATGGTGTATGGGAACTGTCTTTGCATCATCATCATTCCATTCTCGCTTAGATACATCATCCGAGAGCCATGCTTCCTTCCTGGTGCTTCTCCTACTGCATACATACACCGACTTACTCAGACGACGGCGATGCTTCTCCTCCTTCTCTTTCTTCGGCTTCTGCTGCTGCTGCTTCTCCTTCTCCGCCTCCTCTTCCTCCTCCCCCTCCCCTTCCTCCTCCTCCTCCCATTCCTCCTCCTCCTCCTCTTCCACCTCCTCCTCCTTCCCTTCCTCCGTCTCCTCTCCCTCTTCCTCCTTCTGGATCTTCACCGCCTGCACCCGCCGCGCTTGGCGCAGCTTCAGGCGATTGGGGGAACCGGCTCTGTCGTTCCTCTTCGTCTGGATTCATCTTGGAGAATTACTTAACTGCGCTCCTTTCCTAGCTTCTCACAGGCACTGTGCATGCACACTAGACCGTCTAATAGTCGGACTTACTAGCAGAATGAAACGTGAAAATAATTGTCCCTCACCGCCAATTTCTATGCCGCCGCGCGCCGATCAAAAACTTGAACCGCGCGCTAAATAATGTGCACCCAATGGATTGTTGACCGAAAACCTACTCTGTTTGCACACCAGATCTGTTTTTTGAGATGTCTCTACAACCTTTCTCGTTGCACGTTAGTGCTGCGAGTCGCAGCAACTTCACGAGACTGCTCTGAATCTAATCAGGATGCGTCGTCGTCAATCTCGGCACGATGTCGCATAATGTCGCCGTGATGCACACGATGAACACGGCGCGGCACGACTCGTGGACGGAGGGCGTCGCAAGGGACCCGCGCGACGCGAAAGACGAGGCCACGTGAACGAACACGTCGGAACCATCAACGCGGCGAAGATGGCGATTCGGATACCAGGAGACACGCTCACCGCGATGAATTAATGATAGATCTCGGAAGCAAGGATATTCTCCGGAAATTTACACGGGTTCTTTCCGAGTAGTAGTACTGCAATAGGAAATTGCTTTGTAAAGACGACGATACGGAGCTTTCTGACCTATGAAAAACAAATCAAAACGTCGCGTAGTCTCTTAATGCTCCATAAATCGAAAAAAATGCCCAGCTCAACGCTGAAACGACCACAATATGAAAAGTGAGCGCACCACCCGAGTCTGAAAGTCTAAAATCATCTGAAGGCGAAAGTGCAAAATATTTTCAATGGAGTAAAAAAAACCGGTTTTCCGAACAAGTTCGACGAAATTACGTTCTCCTGCACTGCGTTGAGAATGAATGTGCTCGAAAACGAAAAAGGCTATCGCACCACTGAACAGGACAAGGAGACGTGTCGCAAATGTGCCTTTTTAGCTTACTATCACCCGTCTAGGCCAACAAGCACGTATTGCCAGTGCACAGAAACACTTCACAAGAACTACAAGTGAGGGGAATTGGAGGGAGAAATCATCATGCTACTACTACATCCAGCCACAACCCTAACCATTTCACCAGTACACAGTTGGCTGTCTCTCTGTCTCTCCATCCAGCCTGCTCACTTGGCCTTACTCGAACCTTATCAAGAGCCCGTCTTCCGACTGATAGGGCGCATTCTTGATTGGCAATACGCGTCTTTTCCGCCTCTTCGGTGTTTTTGGAGAGGTGTGAACGCTCGAAAGTCGTGGACAGCTGTGACGAGGTCGCTGTTTTCTTGTGTGCGATAACACTTGCAATGCCACCTGTTCTGCGTCCTTTGCATTCAGAAAGGTTTGTTCTAGAACATTCTTGCAAGAAAGTGGTTTGACCAAGTCACATCGCACCCTTGCTCCGAAAGTGCAATCAAGAAACAGCCCCTGCGCCGTCCGATTCAAGAATTTTGGTACCAGATCGTCGGTACATGTGCATTGGGTCCGCGTCATTTCGGGGTTGGATCGTAATGGACGAACCAGATGCACTTTGAGTGTTCCTTGCTGTATGGACGACGACTGACCACGTGGAGGAAAGAGCTCCTTCATCTCAACATTCTTCCAACCAATCACATCTGTAGCAAGAACAGCGTATTTGGAAAACGTACCCGTATCATGTCATTCGTTAGCCGAATACTTTCAGCAACACATTTAGCCATCTTGGTTTGATTCCCCATTGGGTGAGTTTCATCTACCCACACAGTTGTATTAATCAAGATTTCGAATTCCTGAAGTTCCCAGTCGTCCCTCCTTGCCACAACCTACTTAGAGAACATTTTAGTATAGTATGCATTGCGGTATGTGGCAATTCGTTGCCAGGCTAGCTTCTTGCTCCGCTCTTAGCTGCTGCAAGATTATCTTACTGCAACATGGTGTACAAAAATGCATCCACTCCAACTGTCAAGGCAATGGTTAACAAACTCCAGGAACAAAAAGGTTAATCATAGCAGCCTGCTGCTGCCCAATCACATGCAGCCATCTGTCACACCAGGAACCAGGGAGAGTTGTTGCTGTGGTTGCCAAGCCAACCAGTTACATCCAAACAAACAGGCAGCTGAGCAATTGCCACGCCACAAACGCAAGCAAGCAGACAGAGAGACAGTGCCAAAAAGGATAAAAAAATCACCCCTTTGAATGTGACAAGATGCAATCACGAGCAGCAATCACAAGCAGCAGTCACAAGCAGCAATCACAAGAAGGAATTACAAGCACTCACCTGCCAGACCAGGCAGCTGAAGAGCCAAAAGGCATGCAGTTGCCGCAAAAGCAAGCAGTCTCACAAAAGAGGGGAATGAGGAGTGAATAGGTGGGGAATGAAGATGGAGGAGAATGAGGATGAAGTGGGTGGGGGGGGACCGGGAAGCTGAGGAGTCAAGTGACATCCAGTGCAGACAAACAGACACACAGGGGAAAGGGGGGGCGGGGGATGATGAGTGAATGGGCGGGGACAGATGAGGGGTGAGTGGGGGAAAGCTGAGGGGAGAGTGAAGGGGGATGTTGGGTGTCAGGATGTAGAGAGGGGGGAGGAGAGTGAGGAAGATGAAGGGTGATGGGGTTGCGGTGGTTGGGGAGGGGAGGGAGATGAGGGGTGGGTCGGGAGGGAGAGGAGGCGTGAGGGGGGGGGGGGGGGGGGGGGGGGGGGGGGGGGGGGGGGGGGGGGGGAGGGGGGGGAATTGAGGTAAGGTGGGTGGAGGGGAACACGGGTGAATCTGAATTGCGGGAAGAGGGGAGGTGGGGGAGAGATAGGGAACGAGGGGTGAGTGGAGGGGAGATGAGGGTGGGCGTGAAGGAAGAGAGCAAGAGAGGGCGGCGGTGATATGAAGGGGGGCTGGGAGGAATGAGAGAGAGAGAGGGGGGAATGAGGGGAGGGCGGGAAAGATGCGGGGAGAGCGGAGAAGATGCGGGGAGAGCGGAGAAGATGCGGGGAGAGCGGAGAAGATGCGGGGAGAGCGGAGAAGATGCGGGGAGAGCGGAGAATCGGAGATATGAATGATGTTTTTAGGCTAGGTCATGAGGTGAAAAGGAGAGAAGGGGAAGCGGGGAAATGAGGAGGGGAAAGGGGAAAATTAGGGGACATTAAGGGGAAAATGGCCGCTTCACCCGTTACCTTTCGCGGATCCTCTCCGTCCTCACTTTCCCCGTCCATTCTCCCGTTACTCCATTCTCCCATTTCTCCCCGCCTCTCACCTCCCGCCCTCCTTTTTTCCGTTTTGCGTCCGGCTACCGTCCACGCGCTCTCTAACGACGATTCGCGCTGCGTTACTTATGCGTTTCAAAGCGACGCGACTAATTCGTCCGTGGACGAACGTCTTCCTTCCGCAGTTCGTAAGTAAAAAAAAGTCAGATCTGGAGGCGTGCAACCTAACGCGGTGGGGCGACTAACTCCAATGTCTGGTAATGTCTGGTGTCCAGATCTGATTCTGCTAGCACGCTACCAAACGCGCGAAGCAACAATAATAAAACTCGCTGCCATAACAAGACAATGCCCTTTCGCTCCACGTCGACTACAGCGCTGAGATCTGACTCTGACTAAACAAGAACAGTGATCTAACTAGATGAGAGAGGGTCAGGTGAAACTACCACTGAATGTAAGTCGACCCTCGAATAATTACATCTTGACACAGTCAGGTGAGAGAGGTTTAGGTGTGGCAGGTTCGGCAATTTGAGGTTCGGATTGTTGGTAATGCCGTGGTGGATGTGCCATGGTGGAAAATCTCAGGGCTTGTTCGTAGTTTTGACACCAGTGTCGTTTTGCCATTTTGACACGAGCATACATTGTTGGCAGAGTGTCAAATTTTCGCAGATTGATAGCCAGTACAGCTAGTCGGATGCATTTTGACTCTGACAGAGTCAACGCCTACAACCCAGTCAGGATCGTCGCAGCTGCAATCTTCGTCACCCCTATTACCCAATCAAGTCGCACCGTCACCTACTTGAGACCTCACAGCTAATTGAGAATGTCGCTGGCTTGGCCATGCACCAATCATTGAATACACGAGTAGGTCCCAACTAATCAGAATGGTCGTTGATGATCCAACGCCCGCTTCGTGTTGACACGCATGCTACAGTGATTGACACGCAAAATCAGTAGCGCTTCGTGTTGACACGCATAAGCAGCTGGTGTCAAAACCACGAACAAGATCTCAGCCGAAATGGGTCGTCAAGCCTGACGACCCTCCGACGACTTGACGACATGTTGCCCCGGGCGGAAAAAAAACTAAAACCCCATCGGATGGCATGCCATCCGAGGGAGCCTCAACCCTAAACACCATGCCTCCAGGCGTTTAGGGTTGAGGCTCCCTGACCGGATGCATGCCCGTCTGGGGTTTATTTTTTTTGCCCGCGGGCAGCGAGCTCCCCCGGGCGGACTCGCTTGTCCGCTGAGGTTTTTTCGGCGGCAAAAACACCCTCTCTATTGGCTCACATGAATCTCTTCATCCAACCATTGTTTTCCAGTTGCCCCGGTCAGGTTTAGCGAGTCAGCTGAACTTTTCCGCGCCACTCACGATTCCCATAACTAAAGCCGTCCCGCGCCTCACGCAAAACTCGTTCGCTCAAAAAAACTCATGGTCCAACTAAAGAAAGCGCCACGTCAACCACCTCCTAAAAGTTCGAGCCTGCCCTTGCTGTTGCGCATCAGAAGCACGTCGAACAACCCTTCCCAACCGGAAGTACGCGTCCTTGGCAAACGCGTTTGCATACGAGCAAGTCAAACGAATCTGCGTTTTCTAACCAATCTGCATTTTCTAACCAGATTGTGTAAAATGAATGCACTGGACAGTTTGGGTTGGCCTGGATGGATAAGGTGGGCCCAGGTCAAAATGTTCCCCACGCGCCACTCGACTAAAGTCCCCTGCCACAATCTCGGCGCGACATTTCATTGGTCCATGACACACAAGCTACCAAACCTCCTCACCGCTGCGGTCTGCTGCACCACCACCATCCATCCATTCACATCACACTGTACTTTTCGCACCGCGCACCCAGCCCAGTGTCAGTATTTCCCTCGCTTCCAGTGGTGGCAGCACATCACCAGTATTCCCCTCGCTACCGCGTATCACCGCACTGCACCCGGGTAGATGCTATCTTGATCCAGCACATTCGGGTTGAAACTGTGCTAAGGCGCACCGCGCTAGCCGCCAGTCAGAAAGCCTGGAACTGAATTCAATCGTCCCTGATCAGCAGCATGCCTTTCCTTCAGTTTCAGCAGCTACCTTCTGCTTGCAGCTCTACGGACCATCTCATCCGGTCCGCATAGTTCAGCGACGTTGCGTTTGTGACGTCCATTTTCTTCATTCTCACACTCAATGAAGGATTTTCGGTCCAATCCAATGGGCTACATTATGCACTTCAGGCTATAGCTTACCGAGCAACCGAAGCAACCTGAACTGGCCCGGACAGTACACGATGAAACCCATGGCAGGCTGCGGCGTTGAGTTAAGGGTGGGGTGGGTGGGTAGTCGTGAGGAGCGAGCTAAAGCGTGCCTTGGGTCTAATCGTGTACTGCGCCGAATATCGCGGCAACCTTTTCACCGCGATATCATCTTTACGCTCTTCAAGAGCTTCACTCTCTTCAATGATCTCCGCTCCAAGATCGTCGCAGCAAAAAGAGCCTCAACTTGAAGGATTCCCATGGCGTCTCCCCTGCTGGCTTAAGGTGCTGCTAGCGCGGCCTCCTCCTCAGCTGCACAAAGACGACCGACTTAGAGACGGTCAAGTGGAGGTAAGCTCAACGTTTTTCAACTTCTACCTACAGCCTCTTTTGGTCGGTTGAAGGCTTTAAGATTCGTTGGCGGTTTTCCGATTCTAACTCTTTTCCTTTTTTTTTTCCTTGCAGACAATGACAACTTCTCATGCAGAAAGGCTGGAACTGAATTCAATCATCCCTGATCAGCAGCATACCTTTCCTTCAGTTTCAGCAGCTACCTTCTGCTTGCAGCTCTATGGACCATCTCATCCGGTCCGCATAGCTCAGCGACGTTGCGTTTGTGACGTCCATTTTCTTCATTCTCACACTCAATGAAGGATTTTCAGTCGAATCCAATGAGCTGCATTATGCACTTCAGGCTACAGCTCTACCGAGCAACCTAAGCAACCTGTAGTAGCCCGGACAGTACACGATGAAACCCATGGCAGGCTGCGGCGTTGAGTTAGGGGTGGGGGGTGGGTAGTCCGTGAGGAGCGAGCTAAAGCATGCCTTGGGTCTAATCGTGTACTGCGCCGAACATCGCGGCAACCTTTTCACCGCGATATCATCTTTACGCTCTTCAAGAGCTTCACTCTCTTCAAGAGCTTCGGAAGCTTCAATGTTTCCGATGGCAACCTTTCACCGCAACTGATACATGATCTCCTCTGCAAGACCTACATGGCGGTCAAGTGGAGGTAAGCTCAACTTTCTTCAACTTCTAACCACAGCATCTTTTGGTCGGTTGAGCATTAAGATTCGTTGGCGGTTTTCCTAGTAAGATTCTAACTCTTTTCCTTATTTTCTTGCAGACAATGTCAACTTTTATGCAAATCGCTGAGGACACAACCTTAACTCAAGTCAAGATGGCGGAGGCCGGAGGAATTGAAGCCCAAGTCAAGATCTTTCTGTCCCTGTCGCCAAGAGAAGACTTTCCGTCGCTGTCACCAAGAGAAGTCGACCTAGGCAAGTGCAGTTTGCAACGATTTTCCATCCTGCTGATTTGTTTTTCTTGAGATTTGTTTAGTACAGTGTACTGAACTGATGCCTTCTTCCCTGCAGACCTCTTGGCAACTCGAAAGCGACGATTGAAAGCGCCGACTTGAGGGCAATTCAAGATCGCCGACGCAACCAATAATCTATGGCGTGTTTCTCGCACCGGGGTCTCCGCTCAAAGCTCTTCAAAAGCTTCAAGGTGCTGCGGGTCGGCCGGCCTCTCCCGGGAAGGAGACGGTCGAGTGAAGGTAAGTGTAATGTTCTATTTCTCCTACAAGCGTTTTTTGCTCGTTCGTTCAACTTCTTTCGTAAAAACGGTTTGACGTGTTCTAACTCGTTTTTTGTTTTCCTGCAGAGTATCAACCTGAAGCCCCAAGTCAAGATCGCCCATTGGCTCTCACCTGACAGTCGCGAACCTGAAGGCCGGGTAAAGACCGGCTCGCCAACGGCGGACTTGTTGAGGTAAGTGAATCATTGACTTGTCTAAGTGATACCTCTGGTTTAAGCTATAAGTGACACCTCTGAGTTTTCCTCATCACTTGTCTAAGTACTAATCTGTTGCCTTGTCTTTTCAGACCTCGGCGGCCCTCTTGGCGACTCGAAAGGGACTGCGCGACAACGACGATCGCCGACGCAGCGACGATCACGGCTGAATTTCGGCTGCATTTAGGCTTGTCATCCTCGCCGTCAAGATGCGTCGAGATGGTAAGTGAAGCCCTTTTCGTAATTGACGAATAGAACTAACGAATAGTTCTTTTCGGCAACATATTCTCTAGTACTAACGTGTTTCTATATCTCCCTGCAGACCGTGCATTTACCGTGGACCCTGCGCTTCATTGCCGTTGACGGATTAAGCTACGAGCTACGGGACCCGAAAGTCGCATCACTGGTCAAGATCCGCTCGCCAACGGTGCGTCTGTTGCAGTCTCACTTGTGTAAGTTTGTTCTTTAGTTTGTTCTAACTGTGGTTCTTGGTTCATAGTTCTTGTTTCTGTCTCACTTGTACCAATATGGCGCGTTCTTCTTTTCAGGCCTTGTACCCGAAAGCGTCTCGAAAGCGTCTCTACGACGCAGCAAAGATCGCGACCTTTCGTCATGTCCTGGCCGAGATGGGTCGAGAAGGGCCGAGGTATGAAGAAATCCTTTTCGTGATTAACGTATATTCGGCAACGTATTTTCCTAGTACTAACGTATATCTCCATTTTCCCTGCAGACCTTGGCGACGACTACTCATTGACTGCTCTACCGTCGTCATTGACTGCTCTACCGTCGTCATTGACTGCTCTCGCAATGGCGATCAGCAACGCGGCGAGTCGCTAGCGGACGACACGAGCGTACGGCGATGAACGATGACGGACGGATTGGCCCGCGAGTTTCTACCAGCAGTGCGTTGATCGGGTTGAGGCTTCGTCTTGGTCGTTGACTCCGTCTTGGCGGCTTCGTTTCCGGTTCTTGACGGTTTTTCTACGCTTTCTTGATGTATCGTTCATCTTGCATTCTTTCCCCCAGACGCACGGCGACGCACAGCGACTCATGGCGACGCATGGCACATCGGACGCGGCGCTTCAACCGTCGCAGATTCGCCACCAGCAGCGGCTCCCTCGGGATGAGGTAAGCTTAATCTATCCTGTCTTGGCGGCTACCTTTCGTATCGCTCCGTCTCCTTCACGGATTTCCGAATCTTGACGGTACCGTTCTTGTTTATCTTCCTCCAGACGCATGGCGGCGCACGGCAATTGAACGCTTGGCGGCTACTACTACCAGCAGCGCCTCGCACAGACTGAGGTAAAGTCTTCAATCCTTAGCGCCTCCCTTTTCAGCTGGCATTGGCGGTTACGCTAGTTACGCTTCGTTTCGTGTCTTTTCCTCGTTTCGTGACTTTCTTCCTCATCGACGGATTCGTGTTCCTCTGCAGATCCTGACCGTCCGTCTGCCATCCTCACGGATGGCGACGCAACGCGCATGGCGAAGTGCGGTGACGGATGGCGACGCTTCGAGCTTGGCGAGGCTTCTTCGGGCGGATGGCGAGTCATGCGGGCGTACGGAGCGTGTCACGGGCGGATTGCGCGTCTCATTGGCGCATGGCGCTTCTCGGGCCGGCGGATGGCGCGTCTTGCGAGCGGACAGAGCGTGCCATGGCGGACGCATGGCGAGGCTTCTTCGGGCGGACAGCGCATCTACCGAAGCGCTTGGCGGCGCTTCTCTCAGCCGTGGTGGTTTTTTTCCTGGCGGTCAACGGCGGTCCTGGCGGTGACAACGGCGGTCCACAGTGCTGCTGGCGGCGACAGCGGCGGTCAACGGCGGTCCTGACGGCGACAACGGCGGTCAACGGCGGTCCTGGAGGCGACAACGGCGGTCCACGGTGCTGCTGGCGGCGACAACAGAGGTCAACGGTGCTGCTCGCGGCAACAACGGCGGTCAACGGTGCTGCTGGCGGTGACGGCGGCGGTCAACGGTGCTGCTGGCGGCGACGGCGGCGGTCAACGGCGGTCCCGGGGGCGACAACGGCGGTCAACGGCGGTCCTGGCGGCGACAACAGCGGTCAACGGTGCTGCTGGCGGTGACAACGGCGGTCAACGGTGCTGCTCGCGGCGATAACGGCGGTCAACGGTGCTACTGGCGGTGACGGCGGCGGTCAACGGTGCTGCTGGCGGTGCGACGACGGCGGTCAACGGCGGTCCTGGTTTTTTTTCCCGTTTTTTCTTCGTTTGTTTCGTTTCTCTCGCATTTCCGCTCTCTGGTTTCGTTCTTCTCTTTTCCGTGGTCCCTTGATGTGTGGGATCGCCATGTGAGCAGATTCCAGTCAAGAACACGGGGAGCCTGCTGGGTTGTGCGAGCGGAGGGGGAGGGCCCCCCCCTCCCGCTCCACTGCCCCTTCCGGCACTGCACGGCACGGCACGGCACGGAACGGCACGGCACGGCACGGCACTGCACGGCACGGCACGCACGGCACTGCACGGCACGGCACGGCACTGCACGGCACGGCACGGCACGGCACTGCGGGAGCGGCGGGAGCGGCAGGAGCAGCAGGAGCGGCGGCGGTCAACGGCGGTCCTGGCGGTGACAACGGTGGTCAACGGTGCTGCTGGCGGCGACGGCGGCGGTCAGCGGCGGTCCTGGGGGCGACAACGGCGGTCAACGGCGGTCCTGGCGGCAACAACGGCGGTCAACAGTGCTGGTGGCGGCGACAACGGCGGTCAACGGTGCTGCTGGCGGTGACGGCGGCAGACAACGGCGGTCCTGGCGGCGACAACGGCGGTCAACTGTGCTGCTGGCGGCGACAACGGTGGTCAACGGTACTGCTGGCGCC
Organism: Closterium sp. Yama58-4; assembly: GCA_947470075.1. Classification (NCBI taxonomy): domain Eukaryota; kingdom Viridiplantae; phylum Streptophyta; class Zygnematophyceae; order Desmidiales; family Closteriaceae; genus Closterium; species Closterium sp. Yama58-4. Next base: position 607,809 of record CANIUD010000256.1, read on the forward strand.
GACGGCGGCGGTCAACGGTGCTGCTGGCGGTGACGGCAGCGTCAACGGTGCTGCTGGCGGCGACGGCGGCGGTCAACGGCGGTCCTGGCGGCGACAACGGCGGTCAACGGCGGTCCTGGCGGCGACAACGGCGGTCAGCGGTGCTGCTGGCGGCGACAACGGCGGTCAACGGTGCTGCTCGCGGTGACGGCGGCAGTCAACGGTGGTCCTGGCGGCGACAACGGCGGTCAACTGTGCTCCTGGCGGCGACGGCGGCGGTCAACGGTGCTGCTGGCGGCGTCGGCGGCGGTCAACGGTGCTGCTGGAGCATGGTGGAGCGAGGAGCTTGACTCCCCCCCCTTCCCTCTTCTTCCCATCCCCCTGCCCATTTGCAGATTTGGCGGGAGGAATCTGCCTGCCCTGCGGTACTGTGAGTGGGTTTGGGTGGTAGGGTCGTGTCACAGACAGAACAGTTAGACCGCGGCCGCGGGGGTCAGGGATGTCGGTCCAGGTATAGTCTTTGTGCCTCCCGCGCTTCACATCTGGACAACCTGACAACCTGACAACAGAGGAGCTGAGCTGAGGTGTTACAGTAATAATTTTAACCTTCCCATCCTTTTCTGACATTTTTATCCCCCCCCCCCCCCCCCCCCCCCCCCCCCCCCCCCCCCCCCCCCCTCTCTCACAAACAGGCCCCGCACGATTGACCTCCACCTCAACGCGGTGTGCGGGTGTAACGCTAGAGGCATTTGCCTCTAGCGGCCAAGAGGGGTCAGGAAGAAACCAAGATCAAGGAAGAACCAAGATCGAGCAGCTGTGGATGGCGCGAAAGGAGCTGTTTAGTCATAGGAACTTCGGCATGCTTATAGCAAAGCTATTGGATGTATTTGAATATATTTAGGATAATTCATGGTTCTCTAGGACCTGGTGGTTTACACCCTCGGTTCAATTTCCACATTGCATACAGCAACAGAACTTCCAAAGCACAACCAGCATTAACGCAATCACAATTCCAGAGCACCTGCAGCAAAGACAAGGGACCATCTGGATTCCTTGCACAACCCTTCCAACATCAGGTGAACGTCTGATAGTATAGTTCAACAGTGTACATACATGGAATGGTGATTGAGCCTACAGAGTCCTTACAGGGCACAACATTGTTTGTGGGATGTTCTGAATTTTAACATCAGGTAAGCAGACTACCTGCAATTCCGTGCAACAAAGCGCACGCTGATTGCAGTCATCTGAACATTTGCAGCTGCCAGTCGCACGGTCATGTGTTGTAGACCCTGGAATGGAAGGAAACACAACATAGATGTATTCAATTGACCAGGCTAGGGCGAATTTCCGCATAATGGCAATGGCATAGTGAGGAAAAGGCAAGCCTTTTCGATAAGCATGGATTAAGAGGGCGTACCTTGGGATAGGCTGATATGATGCCCTTGACTTGGATCCACTTGCCGTGAGGTGGATTCATTTTCCCAGAGTCCCTGGTACAGAAAAGAACAAAGGGGTGAAGGGCAGTGGAGAATAAAAAACAATATGATGGATATGCAGAAAGAAAGAATATGTCAGATGGGAATCGTACGGCTCATGACATGGTAGGCCAGAGGGACAATCACATGGGAATACATGAGATGTGAACTCATGTGAAGCAAGAGGAACCATCACATTGGAACTCATGACATGTCAGATGGGAATCGTACGGCTCATGGACATGGAAGGCCATGAGGGACAGTCACACGAGACTTGCCAGAGGGCCAGAGGGACCGCTACATTGGAACACATGAGACGTGAACAGATGTGAACCATAACATGAAACTTGATGTGAAGCTAGATGGGCCATTACCTGGGAACGCATGAGAACTGATGTGAAGCATGAATGAAGGGTGGGTGGGGAGAGGAAAGGGGGGATGTGGGAGTGATGCAGGGTAGAGTAAGGAGAGTGGGGGGAATGGGGAAGTGGGGAGAGCAGGGAAGAGTGTTGGCAACGGGGGTTCAGTTGAAAGGGTGGGGTGGGCTAGAGCAGGGGAGGAGGGAGGTGGATGAGTGAGAGTAGGAAACCTTACCAGACGGAGAGAACTTGCTTGGAAGCATCCTTGAGCACTAACTGAATTCTGAACTGGCTGCGGCTGCTGTTGGTATTTCTGCTGCTGTTTCTGTTTCCGCTCCCTGCTGCTCCTCCCCCTTGTTCTTCTCCTCCCCTTCCTTCTCTTCCTGCTCCCCCTTCTCTTCCTGCTTCTGCTCCTCCTCTTCCTCCTCTTCCCCCTCTTAAGCCTCTTCCCCCTCTTCCTCCTCTTCCTCCCATTCCTCTTCCTCTTCCTCCTCTTCCTGCTTCTCCGACTGCTGCTGTTGTTGCTGCTGATGTGTTTGCACCCACGCCTCCCGCTGCCTCTCTGTTGCCATCACCTGACCGTGTCCCACCTGAAGTGCCACCTGAATTTCCACCTGAGCTGCTGCCAGAACCGTTATCCGAACTGCTACATGCAATGCCATAGGTACTGTTACCAGCGACAGGGTTCAAACCATTCACCTTGCCTTCCCCATCACCACCATTACCAGCACGATCTAACATCACATTGTCCCCTTTAGGAGCATCCTCTTTATTACTGGTAAGGCCCCGTGCCACGTGTACCTTGCTCGTGCTGTCGTTCCCCTCGCCTTCCTCCAGAGCAGAGCACCACGCAGAGACCTCAATCAGCGGGCAGCTATCCAAAAACGGGCAGCCGAAACTCTTCACCCCAATAGACTGCTGCAGAGTGCTGTAGCTCTCGCCATAAGAACACAGCACCATGCTGCTGCTTCCTTCGCTAAATTCACCCCCACCAAACCTCAACCCCCCTCCGGGGTAATTCACCCTGTGCTTCTCCACCTCTAGACCCCTCGTCCCGGGTAACCACGGCAGAGTATCCTTCTTTCCAATCACGACCTGCCGAACCAGTCTATGCGACCCCCCTCGATGGAACACCAAACCTCCCCCTTCTAACGCCCAATACGATCTTGCTGCGGATTCCTCCTCGGTCTCTCCCAACGTGAACAGTCGCTCTTTATAAATTCGACGCGACACCTCGAAATGCGGGTACGGGTCGTCGTCTAGCGCGGATTTTATTCGATCCATATCTATGTGGTCGATCCGCTCGAAGTGCGGGCAGCCGACGAGATTCGCGCCGAAGATCCGCTCGTAGAGGCCGCGCCAGCCGCCCAGAACGAGGTGCGTGTCGTCTTCTGTCAGCCCGTTGCCCTGACAGAACATCTGAAAGCAGGGGGGACACAAACGGAAATAGGGAACATAACAGAGAGGCTAGAGTGTCATTCAGCACGTTGCCTTGGCTGGACATCTGAACCGAGGAGAAAAGGAGGGCGGGGGAAGGACGGGAGATAAGAACGACGAAGGGAACCACCAGCGTAGAGGCCGCGTTCCCGATTGAGCACGCGAAATTAGTGCGATATCAGTGCGACATCAGTGCGACATCAGTGCGACATGGTGCGACATAATGCGACACAATGGATAGTTAGCGGAAAAAATGCACGCACCTGCCAGAGAAACGGGTCACTTGCCACTCTCCGCCACTGCCGGCAGGTTAACGCGCACGACGCCGCCACGTCAGCAGGCGGAAGCTTCTGGAAGATGAGCGACAAGATGGCCTCTGGTAGCCGTCGGATCACGCTTCGAGGCGCAAAGACGCGAACCCGTTTGGGCGTCCGTCCGGAGGAGGGTGACCACGACGGCACGGGCCGATTCTGATCGTCGGATCGATCGTGTTTACGGTCGAGATTGTTAACGAATTGTCCGAGCACAGAATGCGCTTTATCAATCGAGGCTTGCGAGTCCTCGTTACAATGAGTAACGTCCCTGTCTGTAATGAGGATTTTTGTGGCTTGAGTGTCAGTGGAGGGGAGTGAGGCGGACGTTGGAGGAGAAAACGTCTCGCTGACCGCGAACTCCGCCATTGTCAAACGAGGCCTTCAAAATGAAGCTTTTAATTGAGAGCTACGCCTCAAGTGATGCGAGCTTCCGATGCGATGTTTCAAAAGGGCTCGTAACGAGCTCGCTTCGAAATGAAGCTCAGTTCCTGGTGAAGCTTTTTCATGGAGGAGAAGCTGGTTTGCGAGTCGCGACGGGAAGCGTGGAGCGGGGGTGCAACTATCGTGGGAACGAGGGTGAGATGCGAGTCGAAAGGTTTGAAACCAGTGACGAGAGCTACGAACGAGCCAGTGAGCTCGAGGCGAGCTCCAGCAGTGAAGTGAAGGAAAACGAGCGAGCTTCCAGGCTAGGAATCAAGCGACGAACGATTAGAACTGTCTCGACCATGCGAGCTTGGAACGAGCCGGCGAGCTCAAGGCGAGCTCGAGTGGCGATGTCGAGGGGAGGACACGACGTACGCCTGAAACTGACTTTTGAGACGTCTCAACAGAGGACACGACGAACGCCTGAAACTGTCTCGACAATGCAGCCTCGAAGGTCAGAGAAAGGTCCGTTGCGCGTTGAAGGTCAGAGGAACGGCCATTATACAGTTGCTATCGCGAAAAGGAAAATGCAGCCTTGAAAGTGAGAAGAAAGGCCGTTGTGCAATCGCTACTACTAGTACGGAGAGACAATGCAGCCTTGAAGCTGTGAGTATCGGCTCCGTTGAAGCCTTTATGGCGGACCTTTCGACTGACGGGCTTTATACCATTATCACCCTGATGACGTGCGGTTGAGAAGAAAAGGCTCTGGAAGGGTCTCTCTCCTTGGAAGGAAGGCAGTTCGCATGGGAAGGGGGGGCATTGCGGCGTGGCGGCGTGGGGATCATCGAGCGCGCCGAGAATGGGAAATGCAGGTGCTTTATCCCTCTCGGCCTCTGCTTGCGCTGTGAGTCTGAGGTTCGCGGGCCTCTTCTCGTGACTCGCCTGGTCTGATCGAAAAATGCAGGCGGAAGGCAGAAGAGGGGAGGGAAGAGAAGAGGAGCGGAGTGGAGTGAGTTCGAGGAGCGAGAACTCGAGGTAAAGAGAAGTACTCTCGAGTCGCGAAATTGGTTCTCCGTCAGCGTGAGATTGCGCAAATTCAAATTCAACAATCCAGATTTCAACTTTCCAAGTTCGACCTGACAAATGAGAGCAGGTACATGGGTTGGGTGGGGTGACTGGCGGTGAGTAAGTGTGGTGAGCAAATCGAAGTTTCAAAACGCGACAAATCGAACTCGACATTTCAAAATCCAATTTCTCCTCCTGGGTAGGGGTGGGTGAGAGGATGGGCTTACACGAGCCGCGCGTAGTTTGATTTGAATGAGCGGATCGAAGCGCGTTGGTCAGGGCGTATTGGTTTGGCGAAGACCCGAAATTCAAATTAGCTATTTTGAACACAAGCACCTTGCATTTCGTACGACAGCCACTCGAACAATTTTCAAAATCAAAACAAGCGAGCTACATATGAACTAACGAGTTCATAATTACTACATAATTTATTTCTACAAAAGACATCCAAATCAGCAAACTAGTAGAAAGCATCTAGGCTCACTTCGAGCCACAGACTTGTCACTCATGCATCTCTTCCATCTCAGTGCAATCTCATAGCGACCCTCATCTGTTCATCCATATACTTTCTCTCCTCCGCCAACTTCTGCTTCAACTCCTCATCCCTCCTCTCCTTCCACTGCTCCGGCTGCCGAGCCATAATCAGACGATGCAGCTCTCGCAAAGACACCATCTGCCCGAAAACGTCGGCCTGGCGACACACGGGGCATGTGATGTGGGGCGACGCCATGCGGATGTTTTCAAATGCTGCCAGCTTGGCGACTGATGAGGCGCAGGAGCGGCAGTAGATGTGCCCGCAGGCCAACGCAATGGGATCAAAGAACACATCCTGGGGGAAAGGGTATGTGGAAACAAGTGGGGGGGGGGGGGGGGGGGAACAGCAACATGATCAGCTGGTGGATTTCATCTGCAGCAGGGTTTTCATCAGCAGGTGAGAATGAGGATACCAAAGCGGGGAAGCGGCACTTACAAGGCAAACAGGGCACTTGAACTCCACGTGGGCGTGAAACTCAGGCCTCAATTGCAACTCCAGCACCTGCTCCGAGCCTCCATGCTGCTGCTCCTGCTGCTGCTCTGGCTGCTGGTGTGCCTGCACTGCCCGCTCTGACTGCTGCTGCTGCTGCTGCTGCTGCTCCCCCTCCTCCTCCCCCTCCTGCTGCTGCTCCTGCCCTGGCAATCGCTCTGGAGTCCCATCTGAGGCGACAGCCACTGGGTTCTCACTCCCAACATTCTGCCCCCCTAGCAGACTCTCACTGCTGCTGAAACAGCTCCACATGGTATCAGCAGCGGCAGCAGCAGCACCACCACCACCATCGCTGCACCCGTTTACCAAGCCCATGTCGCCCTGACCCACCCCCGCGCTCAGCGCCCCTTCCGAGCTGCTTTGACCTTGACTGCCACTGCTGATGCTGTTTCCGCTTCCAAATACCCCCAAACCACCGCTGCCACCACCGTCACCAGCACCAGCACCTGCAACCATGAGCTGTGGTTCGGTCTGATGGTCTCTTGCCAATGAACCAGCTGAGCTTTCAAAAAGGTCCAAGCTACACCCACATTCCGTTAGAGGCACTACCTCCACCTCTTCCTCCTCGTCACCGTCCTCCTCATCGCTCCACACACGCTCCTCTACCTCCCTCGCCCCAGCAGGACTCCCTCCACCTGAAAAACCACCTGGAGAATCCGCTGCGCGGCCGTCAGCAACCCCCTTTCCCGGGCTCCACGGCAGCCTACCTGAAAAAACACCTGACGCACTCCCGCCGCCGCCCGTCCAGGTGCTCTGCATGGGCGCGAGAATGTGCAGCCAGCGCAGGTGCTGGTAGCGCCACTTGCGGTCGCAGTGGTCCTTACTGCGCTGGGAGTCAAACCCCGGGCAGCGCGGGTCATGGCAGTAGCGGTGCAGGTGGTGGTGATTGCACCCAAACAGCTGCTGCCGCTGCCTCTGCTCGCGCCTCTCCCCCCTGGTGAGCGGTGCTGGCGAGCAGCCGGAACCTGCTTCACCATGACCGCAACCCTGATGCTGCTTCTGTTGCTGCTGCTGCTGTTGCTGCTGCTGCTGTTTCAGCTGCAGCTTCAGTTGCTTCTGCTCCAGCGCGTAGCTCAGGTTCGACAGCAGCGCAGTCAGCTCCAGCATCAGCGGGGACCGCAGGATGCGCTGCTGCAGCAGCCGAATGTCTTCCAGTCGCTCAGCGTGTCCGCCGCTTCCGCCGGTTCCGCGGCTCTCAGCTCCTTCCGACTCATCTCCAATACTGGGCTCGGATTTCATATGAGCGCTGTGCACCTTCACGTACTTCTTAACGATTTTCCTTGTAGCGAGGTAGCTGAGGGCGAGGTGCTCCAGCAGGCTTGACGCTGCGCAGTACATGACCTCGGGCCTGAAAGAAAGGGGGAAGAAAAAGAGTGGGCGGAGGGGGGGTAGGGGGGAGGAGGGGGGGGGGGGGGGGGGGGGGAATGAGGAAGGAAAGGATGGATAGCGAGAGAGGAAGAGAGATATTGCGGTGACTTTTGAGTCGACCCGAAAGCAGGCTGGACGCTGCACAGTATATGGTCTCGGGACTAATCTATTGCCATTAAAAAAGGGAATGAGAAAGAAACAGAACGGGAGGGCAGGAAGGGGAGGGGGGGAGGGCGAGGGCGAGGGCGAGGGAGAGGGCCAGGGGTGAGGGTGAGGGCCTCAAGAGTGAACTGAAGAATGCAATTCAAACAAACAGACAGCATGCTTACTTGCTGTAGTCGGAGAAGCGCGAAAGTATCGCCGACAGCCCGTGCGCGTTATGGCAGCTGATGACACGGGCCGCCTCGCGGGTGAAGCTTCGCTCGATGCTTCGCAGCTCCTCCTCCAGCAGCTTAAAGAACTCGTCGTCGCAGTGAGGACAACCGGCCGCCGGCTTGACGGCGTCAAAGTTGACGGAATTTATAACGTCGACGGGGTTGACGGAGTTGACGGAGTTGGCGGCGTTTATGGAAGCGTCCTCTAACGGGCTGAGCGCGCATGCTGGAATGGCGTCGCTGTGAGCTCGTGCGGAGAGGCATCGCTTTAGAATCTTTTTCAAAGCTCGGTAGTCAACCTGAGCGAACCTGGACGGGATTTCTGCATTTTTGCACGGAGGACAGAAGCGAACGAAATGAAAAATTACTACGAGGTGAATTTTGAGTCGACTCGCAAGAAAGCTCGGTAGTCAACCTGAGCAAACCTGGACGGGATTTCTGCATTCAAGAAGTTATCATTGCACGAAGGACAGAAGTGAACAAAATCGAATATTTCAAACAGTGAGAAGATTCTTAGTAACGCGGCGGGATAACTCGAGGGTGAGAAGTCGTGAGGGTATATCAATCTGGGATTTCCTGTACCTGATGACTCGTGCAAACGAGTTTGGTAACTCTGGAAAGTCTTGCCGAATTTCATGCTGGCGACAGATGGCTGTTGCTTAAGTCTTAGAGGAATGAACTGAAGACGTCTTAAAACCACGAAGACAGCAAGTTAGGTCGTGCCTTTCCTTTGAAAAGTCTGATTTCGCAATGTTTCGTAGTGACTGGTCAGATCGATCTGAACGTCGATGATTGAAATAACACACTATATCTCTCCACTGCTCTTCCGATTACCGACCTGTCATCGCCTAATGGAAACACTGATGTAGACGTGGTGAACTGTATTTGGAACCTAGACTGAAACTGTATGGTGACAGGAGTCTGAACTGATAGGACGTCTAATGGAAGAAGTGGAAACTGGAAGTGGATAAGTGAAATCTGGCAACAGAGGATGTACTACTGAGGAAGATTTCTGGTCAGAACTCAGGAGGTCGTGAGAACTCACCTGCTTCTGCCCTTTCTGTGGCAGATGAGCAGTTTGGCAACAGCCAAGGAACAGTCTCTTATCACAAACGTCTGCCCAATCACGAGCCAAGTTTTCCGGTTTGGACATTCTCGTTTGGACAATTAGCTGCCGTGATTTGCGGTGTGAGGGACCAAATTCCAACGTTTGACGTGGCTTTGGCCTTGGTTTTGCTTGGCTGGCTAGGTTCGGGGGTTTGCGGCGGTCTGGTGTGTCTGCTTTGAGCTTGTCAGGTGTGCTTCGGCTTGTTAGGCGCAATGATGACTCGACGACGTGGCGGGGAACAACTGGCTGCTTGGCTTTCGTATTGGCGAATGTGCAAAGAAAGCAAGGCTGCGCTGACTCAGCAGCTTATCACTTTACCTGCGTTGAATATTCATTCACGCGGGAAACCACCTCAGCGGTCGAATCAGCGTCAGTTTTGATGTGCGGCTATGCCACGTCAATGCAGGCTGGACTAATCACAGGGTCGCTGAATATCCAGTGAATTTGGTTGGAGTACTGGGGTTACAGTTCAGCTGCCCTGCCCAACCCTTCGTATGGCTCTCCATTTTACCTCATGAAGCTGTTGCGTTGCGTGCGGCTGACTGCCAGAACTGCAACTGTGCTGTGGAGAGGTCAGCGGCGCGGATTCGTTGTGCGTCGCTTCACCTGCTGCCCTCCAACCGCCACTCGCCAAGTAGGGATACCTGTCGCACACAGCTCATTGGCTGATATGTGTGTCACTTCGAACCGTTTAGCCGTAAACGAAGACTTGACGCGAACCAGGTTACGTTGCACGAATAACGCAGACGCAATGAAACAAGTTCCACATTCATTAACACTGAATCATGCAACCAAATTTCTGAATCTCGTTGAAAACTGGCGGCTTGGTGCATGAAACCTCGAATGCCTTCTTGCCTTCATTCCATACAAGTCCCGTTCAGTTCAGACAATTCTGACTGAGTGCCTTTTCTTCCATTTGAATGCTCAGTAGTTATGCGCCGCGTGTTCTCGTCTATGGATCATTTCATGCCCTGATGTCCCTACTAGGGAAACTCTAGCGCCGTAGTGCGACGCTGATATTGCGCAGTCTTCGAACCGCCTGCGTCATAGACTCGGGTCGCTCAAGCGCGAAACGGAGCCCGTCACCATGAAATTCGGCAAAGAGTTCGCGAGCTATCAAATCCGGCTGCAAGAGTCGACAGGTACTAGGAACGGTACTAGTAGTTCTAGGAAAATCTCAAGTTAGGTGCTTCAGAAACTTACGAGAATCCGTCATGCCACTCTGAATCTCGCATGCTCTCTCCTCCGCTCTCTCATCCCTTCCCCAATGCCCGCCCTTCCCCTCCCTTCCCCCAGACCTTCCCGCGCTATTCCCGCAGGTGGACTACCGCGCGCTCAAGAAAATTCTCCGCCGCTGCATCTCCTCCCACGCGCTGCGCACCGAGCTGCGCGCGCAGGCGGTGCACTCGCAGGCGGAGCTCCACGCGGAAGAGGCGGAGTTGCGCGCGCAGGAGGAGACGCACGCGGCGGAGGCGGAGTCGCACGCGGACGGGACCGCGGAAGCGGCACAGGCGGAGGCGGATGCAGGGAGGGGAGCGGCGGACGCGGGGCGGGAAGAGGCGGATGCGGCGGAGCTCAAGCCGCGTTCCGCGGCGGGCTGCGCAGTAACGTCATGCACCCGCGGGGAACTTCCTGCGCGAACAGAGGCAGCAACAGCGGCCCCGCGAGTGGCGGGGCAAGAAGCGCCGGACCTCAAGCATTCCGCAGAGAACTGCGCAGTAACATTTTGCGCCCGCGGGGAACTTTCCGCACCAGCAGCGACCCTTGTAGCGGCGGCTGCAGCGGCGGAAAACGCGCCGACAGCAGCGCCCCTAGTAGTTCTACCAGCGGCGGCGGCGGCGAAAGACGCGCCGCCAGCAGTGGCGGACGCCGGCGCCAGTGGCTGCGCGCAGTGCGACGCGGAGTTTTTCGGGTTACTGGAAGCGGAATTGATGAGTATCGAGAGGAGCTTTAATTCCACTGCCACGCGGCTGCTGAGCTGTCACAACGCGAGAGGTCTCCGGCTCATGTGCCACGTGCTCTCGCCACGTCAGCTCTTCTCTGCGGGTGGACACAGTGGCAGGAGTCCGCGCTGGCATTCGCACAAGCCAGCGGCCCTCCTCCGCGCAGCGACCAGCCTGCTGGAGCACCTCGCTATAAGCTTCCTCGCTACGCATAAAATCCTCAAGAAATACATCAAAGTACACCGCAGGTCGAGCCTGGGCGTATGTGACGCGCGTGAGGCGGCGCTCGCTGCCCCTGAATCGTGGGAGTCTGTGATTCGCTTGAGGCGCCTCCAGGGGCGAATCGTACGGTCACCGTTGCTCATCGAAGTGACTGCAATGGCTGCCAATCTAGAGCTCAAGATGAGTGGTGGGAGGAGAGGGGGGCAAGGAGGAGGACGGCGAGGAGAGAGAGGAGGATTGGGAGGAGGAGAAAAAGGGGATTTGGTAGGAGGGAAGAAGGGAAGATTAGGTACCGAGAAGAGTAGAAGCAAGAAAAGCGGAACGCAGGGGAGTGGCGATGCAGCGTCGGTGTGTCCTCTCCTCGGTTCAGAGCTGCTGCTGAAAGCGGAGTTCAGAGCGAGAGTGGACGTCACCTGCCCCGTGTGCCTGGTGAGCCCCATGCTGCTTTGTAATCCTAATGTCTCCATGTCGCCTTGTCTTGTCGCCACTGGGCCCAAAGCTGAAAGGCGGAGTTCAGGGCGAGATTGGACGTCACCTGCCCCGTCTGCCTCGTGAGCCTCGTGAGCCTTTGGTCTTCTGGGTCTCGTCTGTGCTGCCATGCATGCATCCCTCAACCCACACCCCCACACCAACACGCGCCCCACCCACACAACTCAACCCACAACACCTACTCCCTCAGGAGGTCCCCTTCGACCCGGTGTCTCTCCCCTGCACGCACATCTTCTGTCGCGGCTGTGCTTGCTCCGTGGCGCACGTGCCGGTGTTCTCCAGCCTCAACACATGCATGCATCCCCCTCTACCTCACCCCACACCTCCACGTCCCACACACCCACCACACACCCGCTCACTCCCCCAGGAGGTCCCCTTTGACCCCGTGTCCCTCGCCTGCACGCACATCTTCTGCCGCGGCTGTGCTTGCTCCGTGGCCCATGTGCCGGTGTTTTTCGGCCTCGACTCCGCATCGCCCCACATCACGTGCCCGCTGTGCCGCCAGCAGGGGGTGTTTCGACAACCCCGGTCTCTAAGGGAACTGCACAGGCTCATCATGGCACGGTAGGGTTACCACCAAGGTAGGGTTACCACCCGCCCCCCTAGGGTTATAACCACCAAGGTAGGGTGTTTGTCGGCCTCGACTCTGCATTGCCCCAGATCACGTGCCCGCTGTGCCGCCAGCAGGGGGTGTTTCGGCAGCCCCGGTCTCTGAAGGAGCTGCACAGACTCATCATGGCACGGTAGGTAGGGTTACCAGCACCAAGGTAGGGTTGTCGAAGGTCCCCATGACTCCGAATCGCCCCACGTCACGTGCCCGCTGTGCCGCCAGCAGTGGATGTTTCGGCAACCCCGGTCTCTGAAGGAACTGCACAGGCTTATATTGAGGTAAGAGACCAGAGGTAGAAAGTGAACTTTTTAGATGGTCTTATAAATCCACTTTCTACTCAAGGTAAGAAACTAGAGCGGCCAGAGAAGTAGAGGCTACGAGAAGCCTGTCTGGTTGCGCTGCTGTCTAAGATTCTTGCCAGTCAGTGCTCAAATTACTGCTGAGGATTCTCACAAGTGATCTCAATCTAGGCTACGAGAAGCCTGGCTGGTTGCGCTGCTTTCTTAGATCCCTGCCAGCCAGGCTAGGCTGCACTGCTACCTGCAAGAGGTCTGGCTGTCTTTCCGTGTGCTCTCTGCTCTTCCGGTTCTCTGTCTGACTGTCAGCCAATGCTCCCTTGCTAGCCACTGTTTCTCTTGGGTGGCCCTGGGCTTTGGTTGTGCGCTGTAATGTGACTTGTACTACAGGCAGCCAGAGCAGTGGAAGGCAAGGAGAGACGAGGAGCAGAAGAGGAGGCTTGAGGAGGAAAGGCGGTACTGGGATGGTCAAATGCGCATCGCTATGCATATGAGGTGACTCTCGCTCTTGTACAGTCAGCAGCTCATCATTGGACATGACTTGTTTGTGTAAAATATACTGTGTATTTATGTATATATTAGTGTATATAAACGCAGTTCAATACATGTAGAGTTTGAGCTGTGCTGAGCCAAGTCATACCCAACGGATGCAGCACTGATAGGAATATGCATCACCAAGCCTGCATGCGATTAGAGCAGCCACCGTTCGTGTTTGAGGCTGCGAAGCACGATATTACCTGTGGGCATTACGAAAACCAGACTTTCAACATCAGGTCTGACGGGGTGGAAGGCGTCCAATGCCCCGGAGTATGGCGGTTGATGCAATTCAGACAGGTGCAATAGGCTCATTTGCGATACATCTTTTATACACATGAAGAAGGTGACAAGATTGAAGTAGAACACGCATCGTACTCGCTGAGAGATTGTTGGAAGCCCTTGAACAGCACAGCGGAGGCTGCCAAATGAGGAATTTGTGACACGTGAAGCCTTGCCGAAGTGGCAGAGTCTACCTATCGTTAGCCAGGATGCCACGTCTAGATATCCGGATGATCACAGTCGGGATTGGTCCATCCCAATTTCCAGGCCGAGATCCCTCATGCACTTTTTCTGAGGCACCCTGTGGTTTTGGATAGCGAGAATAGCCCGAATTCGTCCGGAACAATTGTGCTTTCTGTGTGTTTGCCAATGCTCAATCGCAGTTTCATTCACTCTCGCAAGAAATTAGTCGGAATTAGCGGCTCTTTGGAAACTATTGTTTGAGCAAACAGAACGACTAGGAAGGTTCAGGTCTCTTGACATAGACACGCAAAGATTCCTGCCAGCTTGGCAAGCGCTCAATGGTGTAGGGGAAAGCAACCAGCGCTACAATACCCACCAAGGAAACTCCAGCTTGGTGTGCTGCCATTTTCGGGCAGCTGTTCCATCTCTCAACATCTGCGCCTCTGTCGAACCGCCTCGATGCTGACGCGCCTGCTGCCGAAGCAGCGTGCGAGGTGAGAAAGGTTGCGCGACGGGCAGCCCGGCGCGCGCAGCAAAGTCCCGCTCCCTCAGTTCCCCTTCTTCACCTGGAGCGAACTCGAGGTTCGGTTCAGTCGACTTGGCTTGGTTCCCTCCCTGGCATTCTTCTGCAGCAATCAGCTCAGGAGCAAAACGTCGCGTGTGAACTGGAGTTCTCTAGGAGGAAACGTCAAGATTCCTTCACTCACACGCACCACCCCTCGGTGTGCATTGTACCTCGGTGTGCAATCAATCCCATTACTCACAGCGTCTATCAGGCTCTTGTGTGGTGGTGGCTCCAGCGATACTGTTCGCCAGCGGGTACTGTAGTGTTTCTTTCCCGCCTTCGAGGAGCTAGAAATATTCAATATGGCAGGACTACTGGCTAGCCGTGTCGCTCTCAGTCGTCTCCTCGAGCACCGTGAGCTTCGCCTCTCTGCAAACAAGGCGAACTCCCGCGAGAGCCGCATATGCGTAAGCCTTGTACCCCATAGCCTGTCATGACTGTCTTGAATGTTACGTGAGAGCTGTCATTGACCTAGACATTGGTGGCTTGTGCAGTAATCCGCACGGCGGACGGACTCCTGGTGCACCATCCCCGCTCACTCAGTATTCGGCAAGGTATGTTGAGAGTTTTAATCCCACAGAAGTTTGATTCTTCAATTACGTCCTTTGACGGTGCTCATGGTGTCGCCTTGTACCAGGATCGAGCAATTGCATTCGACGGCAACGAAGGCAGTTGAAAGCGCGGCCACTACCGCTTTCAACTCTGCTCCCACGTCGTCTGTCGCTGCTTCCTCCCCGTCGTTGAGTCCCTTCCGCCAAAAAATAAACGAATGGTATGAGCAAAGCGGTTGCTACCGGAATTTAAACTTCCATCTCTTTTATGCTCAACGACAGCCGCGGAAGCTAATTTTTCTGTCCAAATACCTCTTATATCCACAGGTGGGCAGATCATCTTGTCAGCAAGGCCAATTTCGTGGAAGCTGCTGCTCCCTGCCTGCCTTCAGATGACGAAGAGGAGTTCGTCATTTTGAAGCCGCCTGTCGAGGTGGATTCTAAGTTCCAGCTTCCGCAAAAGGGCCCTGAGGTTAATTATTGACGCACGAGCCAGTCAGAACTGTTATGTGTAAACATCGGCTGCGTTTGTAAATAGAACCGAATGACGGCGTGGAATTGGTGCACCTTGCCTGCTGTAAGGTGCAGATACGGTGATTTGTTGATTCTGTTTATTACAAGTTCAGCTGTGTGTCTCACCGCGATATGAGTTATTGAAATGAAATTGCAGTACACTGGGGTCATGTCATGGGTTCATTTGCCCTTAGTAATCTCTCCCTAATCCTTCCAGGAAGAGTGCCTATAAGTTCCCACAATTGAAACACTTGTGAACAGGGCAGTCGAGATGGAAGGTATCCTACGTTGGTGAATTGAAAAGAAAGCCTCCTGCTAGACAGCTAATGGCCCACATTCATTGCTCTAGGAGCTACCGGAGTGGGAATGTGTTCCAACTAAGCAACCTCTCTAGTTCATCATCCTCACTCCGGGGAAATTATGCGAGCAGAAAGCAAGCTGTCACTAAGCAACCCCCCTTGAAACTGTTTTAGTCTGCAGTCTCCCTGCACACTGTTCTAGTGCACCGTCCTTGCTCTAGTACCGTAACAATATGGTGTTGACGCCGCTGAAAAGCAACACCCATTCCCAGCAGCCAGCGAGTCAAGGCATAGAAGGTGACAGCCACCAGATGGCTGAACATTAATCCCTGCACACTCTTTTAATCCGCCTTTCTCGCTCTGGGAACAACACGACGTGGACGACGCGGGGGAGCCACACCCATTCCCAGCAGCCAGCGAGTTAAAGCATAGAAGGTGACAGCCACCAGACCGCCAAGCGATGCCAGCCACACAGGGTGGTACGAGAGATACTGGAGAGCGGGAGGAATGAAAGCGGACGGGGACAAAATTGGTACACAACGAGTGTGAGTGTAAGCTAATTCAGACAGCACACCCTTGAAGGCATAGAAGGTGACAGCCACCAGACCGCCAAGCGATGCCAGCCACACAAGGTGGTGTTGAGAGATACTGGAGAGCGGGGGGAACGACACGAGTATGAGAAAGGCGAGACAGGCGAGGATACGTATGTAGAGAATACGTTTGAGTGCGAGCAGGATTCAGAGAAGCACATCATAGGATGGCAAAGATACGTATGAAAACTTGATACTGCGCCATGCGCCCATCCTCTGTATCTCACCCGCATAAAAACGTGATACTGCTCCCTCACACACTTTTCCCCACACCTCCCCTCACTCACAGACGCCCCTCACACATTCCCTCCCAAGCATCCCACCCGCATGGAGACTCGGTACTGCTCCCATTCCCTGCGTTGCCCAGCTGGGGTGACTTGAATCCAACCCATCACTCACCATGTGAATACATGGTACTGCTCCCATGTCAGTCTGAGCCCCATATTGCTCTCACCCATGCCACACTTCAATCACCCTCCCTCTCTCTCCCCCATCACTCACCCACGTGAACACGAGGTACTGCTCCCATGCCAGTCAGAGCCCCATACTGCTCCCATGCCACCCTAACGGACTTCCCCTCTTGCTCTCACTCCCTTCCAAGCGTCTCACCAGCATGAACGCGTGGTGCTGCTCCCACGCCAACGCCAGAAGGTTAACAATCCCATTCCCATCCCCATCCCTCCTATTGAGCTGACCCATCACTCACCCACATGAATGCGTGGAACTGCTCCCACGCCATGTGTAGCCCAGCCATGTGCGCCTCCTCCCTCCCAAGCAACTAGCATCTCACCCACACTCACCCGCATGAACGCGTGGTACTGCTCCCGCGCCCCGGCCAGCAAGCCAACAATCCCATCCATGGCTGACGGTCCCCCTGGCACCTCCAGAAACACTTGCTTTCCCACAAACAGTCATACCCTCCCAGGCATCAGCATCTCACTCACCCGCATGAACGCGTGGTACTGCTCCCACGCCCCGGCCAGCAGGTCAACAATCCCATCCATAGCTGACGGCTCCCCCGGCACCTCCAGTCACACTCGCTCTCTCATGGCCCTGCACGCTTTCCCTAACACCCTCCCTCACTCGCGTACGCCCCTCAAAACCCTCCCTCCCAGCCATCTCACCCGCATGAACGCGTGGTACTGCTCCCGCGCCCCGGCCAGCAGGTCAACAACCCCATCCACGGCTGTCGGCTCCCCCGGCACCTTCTGCTCCCCCACCTCCTTGTATCCTCCCCGCACAAACCGCCGCAACACCGCTGCCAAATCTTCCCCTCCTGCTCCGCCTGCTGCTCCTCCTGCTGCTGCTGCATACCCCTCCCCTTCAAATTCCTCATCCCCTTCATCTCCTGTGTCATCCAATCCTCCGCCGATCCCGTGCCTGCTGCTCAGGCTCGGGAGAGAGGCTTGGGGGAAGGAGAACATGGCCCGGTCTCGGAAGAGCTTGAGAACAGGCTCGGAGCCAACGCCGAACCTCTTCTTCAGCTTCGGATTTGCGTCTACATCAACCTGGGTTGGGAAAAGAAAACGGAAAGAGAACGGAGGGAAGAGAACGGATAAGGGAGGTTGATGAAGCACCACCTGGACAGAATCACCACCTGAACAGAATCACCACCTGAACAGAATCACCACCTGAGCAGCAATGAAGCGCCTTGCAGGCACGCCGTCCGACTGCTCAACACCCTCTTCAACACCCTCTTCACTCACACTGCAGTCTCCTCAATAAAAACGCCTTAACTCATTATATCCATCTATCAACCTCTCGTCTCAACGTAAAGTCCCCACCATCGCGGCAATGAAGAGCAGGCCGGGCAACATCGTCCGACTCTTTCACACTCTCTTTCTCACTCATCATCTAACATTCAACTTCAACATCGTCCGACTCTTTCACACGCTCTTTCTCACTCATCATCTAACAATTAATTTCAACATCTCACTCTTTTCTCGATAAAGAATCCCCACCTGAGCAGCAATGAACAGCCGACCAGGCACGTCGTCCGCGGCAGAAGCAGCCTCTTTAAGCGATGCGAGGATGCGGTGGCATGGCGACGCGGAGTCAGCAGAGGTTAGGCAGTCTGACGTGGCGAAAAGAACGAACCTAGTCCAACATTCGCGACGAGCGGGCAGGCAAGAAACGGGAGGGAAGTGGAATGGAGAGGTTGGGTTTTTGAAAAGAAGAGAATAGTTAGAGATTTATTTTTGTGATCGCAACGTAATTCGCCATGGCAAGTTTTCGTCACGGCGGTTACCACGCAACTTACCATCCGGCCGTCGTCTGCCCCGACGATGCCTGCGTGTCCTGCTCGAACGACGCATCGGTCAGCGCGTTGACTTTTGAGTCGACTCAAAAGTCAACCCGACGATGCCTGTGTGTCCTGCTCGAACGACGCATCGGTCAGCGCGCGCGGCGCGCGGATCGACTTCTAATACGTTCCAAAACTCACCATCGGCCCGTGGTCTGCCCTGACGACGCCTGCGTGTCGTGCTCGAAGGTCGCGTCTGTAAGCGCGCGCACGCGGTACGGGCGGAAATCCGAGGCCGCGGAAACGCGGATCAACGCGAGGAGCGCTAAGAGCGTGAGGAGGGAGAGGAGGGAGACGGGATCACCCGCGGGAGACGGGAGGCGACGGAGAGGCGGCGTAAACGGTGCAGTGCATCTAGACGCCGCCATGTGTGCGACGCGGAACGGTGCACGGCGGTGAGATACTGGGTAATGGACGTACGGGAATGCAGATGCAGCGGCCAAGGTAATGACCGTTCAGGATCAAGGGGATTCACAAGAATAAACAAGGAGCAGGCTTAAGGAAGGGAAGCTAAGTCCTTCAATAGAGCAGAAATGATGGCAGGAAGGAATATCTATGGCGGCTGCCGCGTGCCCTGCGATCTTCCCGCTTCTTGGGGAAGATTTTATTGAGGTGTTGGCATTTCAATAGCGGCACGCACGTACTCGTCAGTGAGCAAATTCAATTTCAGTTTTGTCTGCAAAATTTTAAGGCTGCCTAAATTTGGGGTTCTGAGTTTTTCTCTATAGCACCTTTGTTCGTTTACTAACCATGAGAGTTTTTACGGATCCCCACCCCAATCCCGTCCGTCCCTCGGGCCCCACCTTCCAGAATTCCAGCACCCCCTTTCGGAAGAAACGTGTTGCTTGCATCAGATGAGTGCACGACCCAAATCTGCTGCCGCCACGTCACGGCCGCCACGTGCTCTCCTCGCCTTTGGGGGACCACCACCGCCCATGCAAATTTGAGAAGAAACCCTTTTCGTTCGCTGCTATAACTTCTCCTGCTGTTACACATTTCGCCAGGAGTAATGTGAGTCGAGCAAACGTCACTTGTTCTCGTGAGCCGAGCACAGCACAAGATCGCCGAATGCCCCCAGACTCCCACGCACAGACTGCCTAATCTCTAGAACCACAGCCGGATCAAGCAGGCTGCGTGGTTCGCGAGATCAGATGCGTCGCGTGCCGTGCCTTCCGCTCTGCGCGCCCGGATCGGCCTTCTTTCTGCTCTCGTCTGCTGCGTGCCGCGTCAATTGAGGCAGCAGGGTCGTCGCAGGACGGTACGAACGTACCGTGCCAGTGGCGCGGAGCGAGCGCGCTAAGCCTCCCGCGAGGCATCGTCCGGCCTTTCGGTGCCGAGCAGCTGATCGCGCGTTTCCTTGCTCTCTCACCTGCACGTCCTTAGTTTCTTATAACAACATTTTCCGGCGTTAGGACCTGTGGCATCAAGCATTGCTGAAGGATTCTGTGAATCCTCAATCAATTCATCATCAGTCTGCCCTCATGACTCCCACCACGACCACCTCCGCCAATACCGCCGCCTCCCTCACCGCTCCCGCCGCCCAGGCCACCACCGTCGCGTCTGCGTCAATCGCAGTTGATAGCAAACCACCCGCCGGGACGACGGCCGTTCGTTCGCGCTCGTTCTCGGCAGCAGAGGCGACGGGACACGACGGTAGGCCTGGCGACGTCGCAGGCCGCGCGTGCGACGTCGCACGGAGCGACGAAATCGCCGGTGCACGGGCCGTCGTGCCGATGCCAGTGCCGGAGTCTGCCTGCGGAAGTAGCGCAAACGATGCTGCCATGGCAGCTGACGTCAGCAGATTAGACCCTAACGGTTCAGCGGCACAATTACCGGCCGCGGCAGGCACGCCGGTTGTTTCGACCGGGAGTTCGACCGTAGTGTCTTCTGCCATCGGGGTGCAACACGCGAGAGATTCAAGAAACCCTGAGGGCGATTTAAGATTGGAGACAAGGGCCGTGGCGGCGGGTTCTTCTGAGGCGTCTCGAAATGCAAGGGGTGCACGAAAGCCCGAGGGCGATTTGGGGTTGAGGGAAAAGGCTTTGGCGGCGGGTGCAGCGGCGGTGGTGTCGGCCGTAATTATGAACCCGCTAGACGTCGTTAAGGTACGTTGGTAGTGTTGCGTAGCTGCGCTGGTATCGAAGCATTCAATTATAACGACGGACTTGGCTTCTGTTTGTGGTTATTATTGTCGTGCTAAGCCTTGTGTCGGTCGTCTTTCGCGTCCCCCCTCTCTCCCTCTTCCCCATCCCCCTCTCCCCTCTTCCCATCCACAACACCCGCGCGAACCGCATTCCCCCCTTGCGCACTCCAACCCCACCCCTTTCCCCACTCCCTCGATCAGACGCGGCTGCAGGCGCAAACAGCGACCGCATCCCCCCGCGCCCCCACCCGCCCCTCGCCCCTCGCTTCCTCCTCCCCCGCTACAATCACATGTCGTGCTCTATACCCGTCCCTCGCCGCTCCGTCTGGCTCTGCCGCCGCTGCTACAGCCGTTTCTGCAGTAACTGCTGCTACAGCCACTGCTGCTCCAGCCTCCGCTGCTACAGCCTCTGCCTGCTGCCGTCCTGCCAAATTCTGCTCGCGTCACCCAGCCTTCCACCCGGCTGTAGCCGCTACAGCCGCGTCCGCCCCCTTCCCCGCCGCCTTCTGCTCCCACCACCGCGCCCTCTTCCCCTCTGCCGTCTTCCCAGCTGTAGCCTTCCCGGCTGTAGCGGCTACAGGCGCTTCTGCCCCTTCTGCCGCGGCCGCCCTGTTGGCGCGGGGCGGGCAGATGCACGGGCATGGGGATGTGCGGCGGGCGGCGATGTCTGTCTGTTGTGACGCGGCAGGACTGTACGGGCATGGGCATGGGGGAGTGGCTACCGGTACTAGCAGCAATCATGGCAATGGGTTCACACACGGGCATGGGTATGGGAGCATCCATGCGAATGTAACCCATCTGCTGCCGAACCAGCACCAGCAGCCGTATCAGCATCACCATCCCCATCACCACCTCCCCCACCACCACCATCACCCGTATCGCAACACATGGGACGTGTTCTCTCGGATAGTGCGAGAGGAAGGGGCGCTGCGCCTGTGGCGCGGAACAGGCGCCTCGCTCCTCATGGCTGTACCAACGGTTGGGATCTACCTCCCTGTGTACGATATCCTCAAGATCGAGCTCGCAGCGATGTCGATCAACGGCCAGGATCGCGCCGTGCCGGAGGCGTATGTGCCGTTGATCGCGGGGTCAGTGGCGCGTGCGCTGGCGTGTGTCAGCTGCGCGCCTCTGGAGCTTGCCAGGACGCGCATGCAGGCACAGAGACCAGTGGGGGCAGGACTGGGGGCAGGGGTGGGGGCCGGAGTGGGAACAGCAGTGGGGGCAGTGGGGACGGTAGGGCCGGTAGCAGCAGCAGCAACAGCTGGTGCAGGAGCAGCAGGAGGGTTGGGTGGGGCAGGGGTAAGGGGTGGGTCGAGGCCAGGCACGTTAGCAACGCTGCGGACGATTCTGCAGCCACATTCGGGCACTCAAGGGTTGCGCGCCCTGTGGACAGGTGTCGACGCGCAATTGGCCCGTGATGTGCCATTCTCAGCCATCTGCTGGGGTCTATTGGAGCCCACCCGGCGGTACCTGCTCAGTAGATCTGCTGAACAGTGGGAGCAGAAACAGCGGGACAGGAAGCAGTGGGTTCACTGTGGTGCTGGTGCTGATGCTGGTGCTGGCGGGGAGGTGTTTTCGCGGCAGCTGCCGCTGCTACAGGTCGTAGGAGCGAATTTCGCAGCAGGGATGGTGGCAGGAAGCGTGGCAGCAGCGGCAACGCACCCTCTGGACGTGGCTAAAACAAGGAGGCAGATCCAGGTGTCGGGGGCTCAGCTGAATACTGCTCAGACGCTGCAGCATCTCTGGAGGTGAGTAGAGCTGTGGTAGGGTTGTGGAAGGGCTGGGTTGGGTTGGGCTGTGGGCTCAGTCAGTATTCTAGTATGAAGCTTGTCGATTGCCCTCTCTGTGAATCTGTTCTGCACGGAGTGATTGATGTTTCCATGCCTCCTGTGTTTGTGTGGCCAATGCAGGGAGGGAGGAATGAGGTCCTTATTTGCTGGGGCGGGTCCTAGAGTGTTGAGAGCCGGCCCATCTTGTGGTATCGTGGTTACGTTTTATGAGGTGGTGAAGCACTTGCTTAACTGAAAAGCCTGTTAGACGACTGGCGCGCCCCATTTTTGCTGTAAACTCGTTTTCTTCTCGAATAATGGACCTTTTTCTCTTTCATATTCATGATTCTCTCAGTAGTTACTATGTGATTCAAGGCATGATGTCTGCTGATCGGGTTGCATCTATTTTTATGAGCGAGTGCTATTGGCTTTTTTATGCTGACACAACTGTACATTATCTGCGGGTGATACTTCTCTTACGGGTCACGCCATACCGCAAGTGCTTTGCTTCTTTTGGGAGCCCTAGCTGGCAACAATGTTTGCGTCTCTTTTGCGTCCCGCCTCCAGAGTTTTTGGCCGACGCACTGGTTTGCCGTCGTCGAAACTAATGTACTCGCGGACATCAGAAACCACCGACAAAAATCTTCGACGTATTTCATTGACGGTCCTTTGATTGATTGACGGCGCTTACTTTTTTTGCACAGGTTCCTCCCATGTGCTGGGTGGGTGGCAGCGGGGGAGGGGGATTTTTCGTGCTAGCGAAGCGCTAGTCGAGCCGCATTTTTCCCCAGTCGAACCGCATTCAAAATTCCAATTATGCCAATGATCCTCAACACGCAGGCTTTGCATAAATTCGTTCCCCCGTTCTTCCTTCCCGTCGCTCTCTAGCAAATTCAATCCTCTCGCTTTCTTCGCCCTTCAGTCGCCCTCTCGCTCTTAGAACCTCCGTTTCACACAACATTTACGAGTCCCGACCTCCGAGAATTTATTCGTAGTTCTCATTCCGTCTCGGTTTCTCCAAGAGCTCCCGTTTTTGCCTTCAAACATGGCAACCAGAGTGTCGTGCGCCGTTGTTCTGCTGCTGGTGGCTGTCCTTGGTTTCTCTCTTCCAGCCTCGGCGGCTGTGAAACCGTACTGCCGCTTCTCCGGAAAGCTGGTGGTCAATAATCTCGTGACTGAGCTAACGAAGGCTGGAAATTATTCCACCCTGGTTTCCGCGCTCAAGGAAACAGGTGTGAAGAGCGACGGTGGAACTTTTTGGAAGTTCGGAAGCTGGTAGTTACCCTTTCCGCCTTTGGCCGGCTCGCCTTCCCAGCGCCAACAAATCCTTGTGTTCTGGGACGCAGAGGCGGCGGCCGCAGATTAAATTTTGCGATTGCCGACTTGATTCGGCGGCTGCAGATTTTAATCTGGCGGTTGTACATCTGATTTGGCGGCTTAACAGCTCATCCCGCACTCGGCGCATCCTCGCGCCTTTCGCGCCTCATTGATTTCAACCAACCGTGTCGCAAACTGTGCAGCGTCTCACCCACTCCCTGTCACACCCTGTCACACCCTGTCACACGACCCTCTACTTTTACTCCGTTCAGGCCTTTCCAAGGATCTGAAGGACCTCATTAACTGCTACGAGGCGACGTTCTTCGCGCCGACCGACGCGGCGTTCGCGGCGCTCGCGGAAGACGCGAAAATTGCGACTTCGGACGAAAAGGTTCTTCGCGAGGTGCTGCTGCTGCACGTGGTGCAAAAGAAGATGCCGGCCGCCGCGCTCAAGACCCTCCCGCAGGACAAGCAGGTGAGGGACGATAATCTGAAGTGGTGTTGTGGTGTTGGAAGTGGTGCTGCGGCGTTTGGCGGTGCTGCGCGAGGTGCTGCTGCTGCACGTGGTGCAGAAGAAAATGCCGGCCGCCGCGCTGAAGGCGCTGCCTCAGGAAAAGCAGGTGAGACATGTTAATGGTTCCGCGTGTGCTTCAGCACGAGAATGAATGCCACAACGCTCATTCGCCCGCATCGTGAGGTTCCATACTCGAGAATCATGCGACACATCCCCCTCAATCTGAGTCTAAGGACGCCCCATGTCATGATGACAGTGATGCATTTTCACCGCACCCAATCCCTCGCAACCGTGTGCCGGTTTCTCTTCCACCCTTGCGCAGTTCAAGGCGGCATCTGACGGGTGCAAGGCTCGTCTGGTGAAGGTCTCAGCTGCCGGGGCCGACCAATCCAGCTGGAGGCCCTGTTATGTCCTTCCACCGCACTTAATTCCTCATAACCGTGTCCTCATTCCTCCTCACACCCTGTGCAGTTCAAGGAGGCAGCAGACGGGTGCAAGGCTCGCCTGATAAAGGTTTCAGCTCTCGGCGCAGACCCAGTCCAGCTGCAGGCCCTGTCATGGTGATGGCAGTAATGTCTTCCACCGCACTTAATGCCTCGCAACCGTGTGTTCATCCCTCTCCACACCCTTGCGCAGTTCAAGGCGGCATCCAACGGGTGCAAGGCTCGCCTGGTGAAGGTGTCACCTGCTGGCGCCGACCCAGTCCAGCTGCAGGCCCTGTACGGCCCGGAGGAAGCTTCCGTGGTGGCTCCTGACGTCATCTCGCTGCGAGTGATGCAGGTGCACGGGGTAGATACGGTCATCCTGCCCCAGATCATGAAGGCCGGTGATAAGGACTCTCTGAAGCCCACCGTATGCTTTCCCTGGCGCGCATAGCCTAGTGTCTCTCCCTAGCGCGTGTAGGTGTGAGGATAAGTGAAGGCTTTAGAGGCGGTGTGATGCAGGTGCACGGGGTGGATACGGTGATTCTGCCCCAGATCATGAAGGCGGGCAATAAGGACTCCCTCAAGCCCACCGTATGCTTCCCCTGGCGCGCATAGGAGAAGTAAAAGCTGTCCAAGTGGTGTGATGCACTTTATAAGTGATGCACCCTAGGAGCGATGCATCTTTGAACACCTTCGGGTCGACTCAAACGCCACAACCTATCTACTTTGGCCCTTCTCAGACCATCTGGTGGCCGAGTAGATAGGTTGTGGTGGTATGGGCGGCGCACTACTGAATCGACTTGTCATTTCCGGCCAGACGGAGGTGGAACCTGTCATGCAGATGCACCTGGATGAGTGGGTGGGTGGGATTCAGGAGAGCTGTGAGCTTCAGTCTGACTGACTGTGCAGGGCCATCATCGTCTTAATGCTGATATGTTTGGATAGCAGGCAGGAGTAGCCGGGGTTGTTCTGGGACATGATGTGCTTGTGGTGCTAGGTGAGAAATGCTTGTTTTTGTACTTCCCATTCATGATGTAATATGATACTCTTATTCATACCAGATAGTAGTGACTCGACGACTACATGTCTACCATGCTGTTCCTGAAAGGGGCCAAAGCCACATCCCACTCCAGGCTGGTCTGCAGCTTTGCATGACATGTTGCATCGCATGCCAGATGGCGGAACGGATCCTCTTGCAGTGTGCTCTCCTGCATCACGTAGCCAATGCAATGCAGCTCCTGAAGATGCGTTCAGGCATCCTCCTTTACCCACAAGAGAGAAGAAAGCAACACAACCGAAATAGAGCATGCGGACAGACCCAAAGCAGAGGTGGAGCATCCGCGCACTGCTGGTTGGTGTCAAATGATATATATGTGTGATACATATTGGTAGGCTGTAGTGGGGTAGATGTTATAGGGGATAACTCCTTAGGGTTGTGTTATTTGTACCATTTCTCTCGATAGTGAACCTCACCTTGCCTAGCTATCTCAACATGGCAATATCAGAGCGGAGTGACGGTGGTGCTATCGCGAAAGAAACAGCGGGAAGCACCAGAGTCAAGTGTAAACGTGTGCAAGGCCTGAGCCGACTCAGTACCAAGGGGAGCAGACTCACTAGCACCTAGGGCTGCAGTCCTTATACCGGGGTCAGGCGGCACACACAAGTAGCAGTCACCCTCAGCACTAACAGTCAATGCATACATGGCAGCAAGAATAACATCATAGTCCAGATCAAAGATAGGCACATCACGCCTAAGCAGCTCTGCCCAGTTGGGGAACTCAGTAGCATCAGGATACTTAGTACGCCAGGCGTCACTAAGCCTAGCAAAACAACGATACTCAGTGTGAAAACCGTTGCAGGGGCGACCCTTGCGGGGGCCAGTACGAATGACATAGGGGCAGCGGTCAGAACCCCGAGACGCCCCACGCCCAGCATACCAGTCATTGAGCTGCTGGGAGGTGAGGGGAGGAAGCTGCTGCTGCTGCTGTGGCTGTTGCTGCTGCTGCTGCTGCTGGCCACCCTTCTGGCCAGATCCACCCCCACTCCCACCTCCACCGCCACTGCCGCTGCCTCCTCCCCCACCACCGCCGCCGCCGCCTCCACCGCCCCCGGTCCTGCCGCCACCCCACCCACCGCCTCCACCCCCACGGCCACCCCCACCACCTCCACCACCCCCGCCGCCTCCACCACCGCTCCCTCCACCGCCACCTCCGCCACCCCTGCCACCCTTGCCGCCCCTGCCACCACCACGCTTCCCACCAGGAGCGGAAGCCGCTGCGACCTTCTCCGCACCGAGGAAGTCGACAGCAGTAGCAGCAGAGGCGTAGGAGGGGTCAAGAGGGGAGGGGGAGCACCCCTCAAAGAGGGGAGTGCGGGGAGTGCCACGAGCAGCACCGACAGCGAGGATGTTCTTCTCTGCTGCGACCAGCTGCTGCTCGAAGTCGTCCAGAGTGATAGTTGGAGGATCCTTGGCAAGGAAGTAATCCCTGACAGAGCGAAGAGTGTCAGGGAGGCGGGTGACGAGGATGTAGAGGGTGAAGTACAGCGGGGGGGTGTTCGTGGCGAGGAACTCGTTGGTAAGAGCGGCTCGAAAGCGGGCGTCACTAGCGCGGAGGTGAGTGATAAGGTCGGCAGCAGTGTGAAACGAGGCTAAGTCTGGGAACAGGTAAGGCAGGATGAGACTACCAACGGTGGCTGTGGTCGGGGCGGAATAGCGGGCAACGACAGCATCATACAGCGTCTTAGCAGTCTTAAGCTGGTTGAAATGCGCGCGCTCAGAGATCGGTAGGTGATTGCGAATAACAAGGCGCGCGACAGCATCGCGGAGCTCCCACTGTGCTCGTTCAGGGGCAGGAGCAGTCTCAGCAGGAGTAGGGACAGTGCCGGTCACATAGGCTAGCAGTGACACTCCGTCTGCGACGTCAGTCATAAGGTAAAGGCGCAGGTCACTAAGCCAGGTGTCAAACTCGATGGGGCGGCCGTCAGGCTCAAAGGCGAGAACAGTAAGGGTCGCCATGGTTGTAGCGCAGGCAAAAGTAGCAGGCTCAGGCAGCAGGCTCAGGCAGCAGGCTCAGGTAGCAGGCTCAGGCAGCAGGCTCAGGCAGCAGGCTCAGGCAGCAGGCTCAGGCAGCAGGCTCAGGCAGCAGGCAAAGACTGCAGGTTCAGGCAGCAGGCTCAGGCAGCAGGCAACTGTAGCAGGTAAGGAAGCACGCAGTTCTGTGACAGGCCGCGCGTAAGGCAGGCAAGCGCACGACTCACGGGCGGCTAAGCGCTCAGGTCGAGGCAGTGGCGCACAGGCAGGGCAGGGCACGCGCTGCTGCGGGCTGCGCGCGGCAGCGGGCTGCGCGCGGCTGCGGGCTGTGCGTGGCAGCTGGCTGTGCGCGGCGACGGGCTGCGCGCGGCTGCGGGCTGCGCGCGGCGACGGGCTGCGCGCGGCTGCGGGCTGCGCGTGGCTACTGGCTGCACGCGGCGGCGGGTCGCGCGTGACAGCAGCGAGCACGCGGGCGGCCAGCTGGAGGTGGTCCTGCTCGGGGTGCTGTCTCTGGGGGTGCTGAGCCTGGGGGTGCGGAGCCTGAGCGAGAGGCGCCTAGAGGTGCTGAGCCTGGGGGTGCGGAGTCTGGGGATGCCGTGCCTGCGCGTGAGGAGCCTGGCGGTGCTGAGCTTGGGGGTGTCGAGTCTGAGGGTGCTGTGCCTGCGCGTGAGGAGCCTGGAGGTGCTGAGCTTGCGGGTGCCGAGTCTGCGGGTACTGAGCCTACGCGTGAGGAGCCTGGGGGTGCTGGCGCTGGAGGTTCTGGAGCAGCTGGGGGTGCTGGCGCTGAGGGTTCTGAGTCTGCTGTTGCGCGGTCTCCTTGGAGTAGCCGCCTTCGTCCACGTGTGCCTCTCACCCCACAGCAGCTGCAGGACTGGTACGGTCACCGTCAGCGTCGCGCTGCTGGAGCTAGGAGTGGTGCTGGACCTTTGTCTACTGGAGGTGCTGGAGTCGCTGGTTCTGGAGGTACTCGTACTGGAGACACTGAGGCTGGAGACCCTGGGACTGGAGGTGCTGGCTCTGGGGGTGCTGCTGCTGGTGACACTGAGGCTGGAGACCCTGGGACTGGGGGTGCTGGTTCTGGGGGTGCTACTGCTGGAGACACAGGGGCTGGAGACCCTGGGACTGGAGGTGACGACTCTGGGACTGGAGCTTCTGGAGCTGCTGGAGGTTCTGGAGCTGCTGGAGGTACTGGAGCTGCTGGGGGTACTGGAGCTGCTGGAGCTGCCGGTACTGATGCAGCTGCGCCGACACGACTGTTCTTCGCTCCGCCGTCTCCGTCGTCTCTGCCGCCGTCTGACTCTGTTCTTCGTCAGGTTCTTACTCTCCCGTCGTCTACTGGTCTTCCGTTACAGCCTGGCTCACCGCTGCCTGCTCCTTCTCCTTACACTGAGCAGACTGGTAGTCCTGCTGAGCGTCGTGAGCCTGTGTCGCGTCCTGTCTCGCCTGCTCGTCCCGGTCGTCGTGTTCCTCGTTCGCGTCAGCAGGCTGTCCCCAGCACACACCTCGTAGTTCGTCGTCCTTCCTCTGCTCTGCAGCCTGTTCCTCTTCCGTCTCCTCCTGCGTCCTCTCTACCTGACGTTCCAGACCCTGAGTCTGACCGGTTTCGTGCTGAGCACCCTACTGTCACGCGTCTGCTAGCCACTGTTGTCACTGACCCGTCGTTTGAGTCTACTGCTGCGTCTGCTCTTGTCGCTGAGCTTGTTGACTTTGCTGCTGCCTGTCGTCTAGACTACGCCGCCAGTCTTGTTGCTGAGTCTGCGTCTGTCTGTCCTCCGTCCGTCGGGGGTGAGTGTGCTCTTAGCACGGACGTCCTTGAGGACAGGCAGGAGGAGTTCCAGTGTCTTGCTGCTGCTTTACCTCATCTTGTGTCCTCGCTACTTGCCCCTGAGGGAGACCCGGATGCACCAGACATCCCGACTCCGCGCTCTTACGCAGAGGCGATAGAGAGTCCCTACTCCTCTCAGTGGCAGGCAGCCATGGACGCAGAGATGGCTTCCTGGAAGTCCACAGGCACCTATGTAGACGAGGTTCCCCCACCTGGGGCGAACATCGTCAGTGGCATGTGGATTTTCAGGGTGAAGCGGCTGCCGGGTTCTCCGCCTGTCTTCAAGGCGCGTTACGTGGCTCGAGGCTTCAGTCAGCGAGAGGGAGTTGACTTCTTCCAGACCTTCTCCCCCACCCCGAAGATGACCACTCTTCGGGTGCTGCTGCACGTTGCTGCTCACCGTGACTACGAGCTTCACTCTCTTGACTTCAGCACTGCTTTCTTACAGGGCAGCCTGCACGAGGAGATCTGGCTGCGCCGCCCCCCGGGCTTCACTGGGTCGTTCCCTCCTGGCACCCAGTGGAGCCTCCGACGGCCGGTCTACGGTCTCCGCCAGGCGCCACGTGAGTGGCACGACACACTGAGGACGACACTTGCGGCTCTTGGGTTTGCGCCTTCTACTGCTGACCCGTCGCTGTTTCTGCGCACAGACACTTCACTGCCGCCGTTCTACATCCTCGTGTACGTCGACGACTTGGTTTTTGCCACTGCTGACACTGAGGCTCTCGCCCACGTGAAGTCGGAGCTACAGAAGAGACACACGTGCACTGACTTGGGTGAGCTGCGCAGCTACCTTGGCTTGCAGATCACCCGGGACAGAGCACGCCGCACCATCACCTTGACTCAGTCACACATGGTGCAGCAGGTCCTTCAGCGCTTCGGCTTCACATGGTCTTCAGCACAGGCCACTCCTCTGGCTACAGGTCACACGCTCTCAGCTCCACCTTCGGACGAGTCCGTAGAGCCGAGTGGTCCTTACCCAGAGCTAGTCGGCTGCCTCATGTACCTGATGACTTGCACTCGACCTGACCTCGCGTACCCTCTTGGTCTCCTCGCTCGCTACGTGGCTCCTGGTCGACACCGACCTGAGCACATGGCTGCTGCTAAGAGGGTACTGCGCTACTTGTGCAGCACATCAGGCATGGGGCTAGTGCTTGGAGGGACGAGCCCAGTTGTCCTCACTGGGCACTCAGACGCTTCTTGGGTTGACGACCTGGCTACTCAGCGGTCGTCACAGGGTTACACCTTCAGCCTTGGCTCTGGTTCAGTTTCGTGGCGTTCTACACGCTCGTCTTCAGTTCTCGGCTCCAGTTGTGAGGCTGAGATCTACGCCACCGCCATGGCTGCACAGGAGTTACGCTGGCTCACCTACCTGCTGACTGACTTGGGAGAGCAGCCTCGTTCTCCTCCAGTGCTGTACGTTGACAACAAGGCCGCCATTGCCTTGTGTGAGGAGCACAGACTGGAGCACAGAACGAAGCACATTGCTCTGCGTTACTTCCTGGCTCGAGAGTTGCAGCAGCGAGGCCAGCTTTGTCTTCGTTACGTGGCCACTCGGGCCAACACTGCTGATATATTCACCAAGGCACTTCCGTCTGGTGATCATCAGCGCTTTTGTACTCTGTTAGGCCTTGTGCCTACGCTTCCACACTTGCTGTAGTTTCTGCTTGTACTGTGATCTATATACATATATACCTGCATGCTGGCTCTTGCTAGGTA
This sequence comes from Closterium sp. Yama58-4, assembly GCA_947470075.1. Taxonomy (NCBI): domain Eukaryota; kingdom Viridiplantae; phylum Streptophyta; class Zygnematophyceae; order Desmidiales; family Closteriaceae; genus Closterium; species Closterium sp. Yama58-4. Next base: position 638,797 of record CANIUD010000256.1, read on the forward strand.
GCTCGACACTGTACTGTCATTGCTGCATATATATCTCTGCATGTGAACTGGCCTTGTGGCCATTTGCTTGTGCTCAGAATGTGTGGTGACGTTGTGATCCACCCTGAGCTTGTTTTGTTTCTCTTGACTGGTCTTGTGACCCGTTGCTCTCCCCCACTTTGCCTATGGGGGTGTGTCAAATGATATATATGTGTGATACATATTGGTAGGCTGTAGTGGGGTAGATGTTATAGGGGATAACTCCTTAGGGTTGTGTTATTTGTACCATTTCTCTCGATAGTGAACCTCACCTTGCCTAGCTATCTCAACAGTTGGTGCACCCGGTGTAGGGAGGGAAGGCATTATCATGCTTAGGAGGCTGCATGCCATATGACAATAACCCAAGTGCTTTGCACTTTCGAAGTTTCAACCACAGCTTGCGGGTGGGAAACACAGGGTAGCATCTTCTCACCTAATGCTTAGTCATTGAAGTATACCACATGAACTATAAACAGTGTACAGCGGAGCTTACTATGAACAGCACCTAGAGCCCTAAGGCTAAAACCAAGTTGCAAAACACAATCTAGCCCAGCCCCGCTCCTTCAGTATCAAACACTATGGGTGGGGAAAAATAAATCCAGCTATATCCAAACCCGCTACACATTGCGGTTGCGGTGGATGCAGCACGGACAGATTAACTGCACTGGCGAACTCCACGCCAGTCGCACTCGCAAGCCAGCCCACGATATTAGTCTCTTCAAAGGAAAGCGGGGATCATGGTGAAGGGAGCGTCAGCGAGCGCAAAATCAAGATCGCACGCCACCCCCTCCTCGATTTTAAACTGCTCTCCTTCCGCGCCCTCAAAGCTCCCGCACGCATCTGCTCCGTTGACCCCGTTGACCGCGTTGACTGCTGCCTCGAAGGCAGGAGAGCCCGCGCCGCCCTCCTCCATCTCCGTGCGCTTTGCGAATCTCCCTTTCACACGCGGGCGGCTTTCCGCGTACGCCTTCCGCGACGCGTAGCGGATTGTCTTCTCGAACCGCCGCGCCTTGCGCTTTTCGCGGTACCGCATCACGCGCGCCTCGCGCGCAAGCGGGTGGAGAGGGCCCGGGCAAGAGAAGGTCGAGGGGGAGAAGGGGGAGGCGGGGGGGAGCGGGGAAGCGGAGGGGAGTGACGACGCGGAGGGGAGAGACGAGGAGGCGCGCAGCACGACGGGGCTTTCCGAAGCGGGGTGACCCGCGCGTGATGACGACGTAGCGCTGACGTCAAACGCGGCGGCGGTCGCGGCGGAGTCGGCGGCCTGTCTGCTGCTAGGAACGAGGTGCGTGTCGGCTTGAGAGGAAACGGAGAAGGATGGGGAGGAGTAGAGGGAAGGGGAACATTCCCGCCTAGTACCAGCCACGGCCGAGGCGCCTTCGTCTTGGGATTGCACCGGCACCACCATGCTCTCTTCAATGGCCTTCTTAGGCACCGCGGATTGCGCCGGCGGTTTCGCTGAGGCTAGTTTCGCGTCGACGGGCGTCACGCTGCGGTCGCCACCGCCGTACTGCTCGAGATCGAGGAACGGATCCACGTCAAACAGGAGATCTGACACGTCAGCAGCCTCCGTTTTGGGATATTTAGTAGCGGGATGTTGCGCCGCGTGTGCCGGACGGTGGAGGAGGGGAAGCGTGGAGGGGACGTGCGGCGAGGCCGGATAATGCGGCGGCATGTGCGGCGACATGTGCGGTGGCATGTGCAGCGGCATTTGCGACGGCATGTGCGGTGGGAGGTGCGCGTAGGGGAAGTAAGGCGACGGTACCATCGGCCGCGGAGGCACAGTGCCGGCCATTTGCATATGCTGCGCCATATACGGAGCCATAAACGGCGGCATGTGCAGCGGCATGTGCGGCGGGAGCATTCGCGGTGCAGCAGACGCGGCTGAGTGGTGAGGGTAGAGGTGGGAATGGAGGGGGTAGAGCCAATTAGCGTTTCGACCACCCGCCTCGGTGCTCGGCGTCTCCTCTTCCGCTTCCTCGTCTTCCTCTTCCTCTACCTCCTTCTCCACTCCTTTCCTCGAGACGGCCGCGTTTGCCGCCGTTGATTGCGGCAGCGCTTGTCCTTGTCTCGAGATTAGCTCCTCTTGCTCCTCAGAAGGCGACGCGAACTCTGCGGCGGCATTTGCGCCAAGAAACGCGGCGGGCTGGACGCAGGCCGGTTTACAGCTTTTGATGGACGAAGGGCACTCGTAGAACGGGACGACCGGAACGCGCTCGTGGCGATTCGCGAGTGGGTTCGCCTCGTGAATGTCAGCGTCGCACGTTGCACAAAGAGCCGCAGCGTCGGCTTTGCAGGTTACCGCGGCCGGTGACATTTCGCAGACTTCGCAGACCCACACGCGCTCGTGGCGAGAGGCGAGCTTGTTCGCGCCATGCACCTTGCCGTCGCACGCCAGACAAAGGTACGCCGAGTCGGCTCTGCAAAAGATTAAAGCCGCGCTCGATTGACACGCTTCGCACGGCTTCGGCATGGTTGCTGAGAGCCAGAGGCGAGGCGAAATGCTATTGCGAGGAGAGAAACTAGTCTATGCGTTAGGATAGTAGTCAGTTGAAGTAAGCGGTTATTGCAGCACGTGAACAAGACTTTTGTTTAGGTAGTTGACAAATAAGAAACTAGAAATCGAGTGGCTTATGGCAGGAGAAGGATACTTCTATGCCAAAAGAGTTCGTTGACGAGCGATGGAATGAAAGAACGAACGAGCTGGCGTTTCAGTTGGTTGGTTGAGGCGAGACGAGGTGGAGTTGGTGGTGCGATGCGGTGCGGTGCTGTTTGCTTCAAACGATCAGTGAGATTGGGCACACGAGGTCCTGCCAGCTCCCCTCCAATGGTAACCGTTCGATGGAATCACATATGGCCGAGGTTCCACCACAGGTTACAGGATAGAACACGGGGTGGTGAGAGATGAGATGGGATTGGCGATAGGGTAAGATAGAATGGGGCGGGGACGACTGTGTGATTGTGTGGAGGGGTAAGGGCGACCAAAGGTCCGCGGATTCAGCAGCTTTGGGTTGATGGTGGCCGCACAAGACCAGCATATCAACGGGCGAATGGGAATCGACTTTTAGCTCAGCGTCAACTGACCAGGACTGAGCTCTACACCACCTGCCCCACCTTCACTACGAACTGTATCGGGGGGGCATATGGCACGTGATGTGAGAACAGCCTGCCTTTATTTTGGCCACGTCCGAAGCAACTCTTGGAGGGTGAGTTACCCAGAACAAGACATCGAAGTCATGTGGCTGAAGGGCACGGTGGAACAATGGAAGCCACAAATTAAAAATCCGATCGTTCAGTGGTGGTGGATATCTTGGCAGACTGCTGCACCCCTCAACCGAGCCGCGGTAGAATGCTTTTATGTCGGGCGGAGTCTCCCACAGATATCGACGGCAGAGAGCAGAGCAAACGAGCTTCGTGAGGTGGAATTTGTGGTGGGGGCAGGGAGAATCCTGCGCTACATGGAAAGGCATTTCATCAGCCTCATACTTTCGAGGCGCAAAAGGGCCATGCTGCAAGCTGTTGATTGAATCCACATTTCAGCCACAAATTCCACTAGAAAGATGTTCAGTTTGTCGCGTCATGGAATTATTATCTGAAACGAATGGTCAGGGAGGGGATATGACATTGGATGTATCCAGTCCGCTCATTCACTGGAGGCATGCCCAGGTCACGTACGGTCGACCAATACGGTTGAACGTGAAGCCAACAGTGAACGGCTGGAAAGTGACATCTACACGCCTGGCAAAGCAGCGTACGGTTTCGTCGTGCGCTTTAAAAGTTTCGGGGCATCTTGAGTTCGGTTGTGAAGTGAACTGATTTGGTGGTGGGTGAACTCTTCGGCCATTATCTCCGATACTCAAATTATGCCCGGAGCGTTTTTCGTTCATACTCAACCTGTATTCCTCATCGCCGATTGGCTCTCGCTCTTTAATCACACTTTCTACGCTAATAATACTGTTGAAATGTGATAGAAACAGAACCCGGTTACTGAACGCAGTTACCACATTAAATTACGAAAAATTGTATCGAGCTTTCGATGTGAACTTAAAACTCGCGACTCATATTTACAAACGTTCTACACTTATACCCTGACGTTTAACACTTGGCTGGTTTGCTCGCCCGTGATTGGTGAAGCAAAAAAGTTACCCCAGCTCGTCATAGATTTTGTAGTTCGCCAACCAATCACGGAATCCTAAATCCAACCAAGTCTTCAACAGTTTTCAACTTGAGATGAAATCTTTCAATCCATATCTACGCGCCCTTGGATCGGAGCTTAACTTCCGTAAAGAACAATAAGTATATTAACACTCATAAAAAAACTGCAGGCAAAAGCGAAGGCATCAACCTTAAATATTTGGTAGCTTCCTGCGTTTATGTTTGATTTTCCCAAAGTGTATTCAGGTTATCTAAGTGTTTCATTTTATATCTTGTTTTGTTTGCAGGGGTATGTGCAGGTGAGGTGTTAGTGGCAACTTTGTTTCAGTTTTGTGCCTATAAAAACAATTAAACAGTATATGTGAGCAATATAACGAGAAATTGCTGGTTGAGTACGAACGAAAAACGCTCCGGGCATAATTTGAGTATCGGAGATAATGGCCGGTGAACTCTTTCTTCTGGCTGAATTGTTCTCCATTGACGGTGAAACCGGACTCCACGATACTTGGAGCCAGCACCTGCCGTCGAAGGTGGTGGTGTCAACATCAAAGATTCTACCGCTCTTCTAGAATCAAGAATCTCCTTCTGCGGCTGTCTATCTCAGACCAATCCCTCACTTCCACGTCACAAACACGCAAGAACCGTCAAATATGTGTTTGAAAGACTCGGATCAAGCAAACTGCAAGGCAATCAGCTTGCAATCAGCTCGGATCAGCTCGGTTCACTCGTTATATGGAGATACCGTATCAGCATCTGATCCAGAAAAATAGATTAACTCTGGTTTCTACCATGTGAAATCGAATGAGTTGGTGCCAAGACTAGAATAAAATGAGGTGCTATGCTGTAAAGATAACCTTAATCCTGTAATGGGGTGACCTAAAATGCACTGATGTGTTGATTTGAAAATAGAACATAGGTATTAGACACCGCATACATTCAATACTAGCTTTTAAAAAATTGTTCTGTCAGAAACCGAATGATGATGGACTATTGTGGGTTGGGGTACATGAACCTAACCCTAACTGCTGCACCCCATATGACACGCATCACTAAATGCCCACCTACCGCTACCCCACGCCTGTGCCTCTGCCTGTGACGTGCTGCGCTGCGCGCGCCGTCTGCCTGTAGCCTACTGCCTGCTGCCTACTGTGTTGTCTGCTGCTGCTACCGCGCAGACCTAAGTAACGCACGCTGCCCGCTGCTGCCTCGAGCGTCGCCCTCGCTGCTCGCGCCGCTCTGCTGCCCCTCACACGCCGTCAGCGCAGCGCACAGCCCCCAGCGAGCCGCGTGCAGCCCCGTCGAACCGCGTGCAGCCCCGTCGAGCCGCGCGCAGCCCGGATTTGCCGCGCGCAGCCCCCGCCGAGCCGCGCGCAGCCCCGTCGAGCCGCGCGCAGCCCCGTCGAGCCGCGCGCAGCCCGTTTTCTGCTGCGCGCAGCACCGTCGAGCCGCGCGCAGCCCGTTTTCTGCTGCGCGCGGCCCCGCCGAGCCGCGCGCAGCCCGTTTTCTACTGCGCGCGGCCCCGCCGAGCCGCGCGCAGCCCGCTGCTGCCGCGCGCGACCCCCCCCGAGCCGCGCGCAGCCCCTGCCGAGCCGCGCGCGGCCTGCTGCTGTTGCGCGCAGTCCCTGCCGAGCCGCGCGCGGCCAGCTGCTGCTGCGCGCGGCCTGTTTCTGCCTCCCGCAGCCCGCGCTCGGCCCACAGCAGCCCCGCGCGCTGCCCTGCATAGCCTGCAGCTGCATCGGCCCCGACCTTCCGCTGCTGCGGCCCCTCGCTGCTGCTGCCGAGGCTCCGACCTGCCGCTGATGCGGCCCCCACTCTGCGACTGCCGCTGAAGCGGCCCCCCACCCTGCAGTTGCTGCGGCCCTACTCTACTGTCGCTGTTCCGGCCCCATCGCAGCTGCGGTCGTGCTTCTACTGGCGCCCCACCCCTCCTACAGCCCGTTCTCCTGAATTAGGGTTTGGGGGTGAGGGGTATGGGGGTGAAGCCACTGAGTGCCGTTCCCCTCCTCCTCCTCCTTCTCCGTCTCCCACTGCTGCAGCTGCCGCTGAGGGGGGTGGGTGTGTGGGAGCCGAGGGAGTGGCGCTAGGGGGTGTAGTGTGAGCGGTGCTAGGGGAACAGCAGGGGGTGTGTAAAAAGGGGGTGGGACAGCTGGGGGAAGTTGAGAGGAGGCCGTCGACTTGTCGTCCGCAGCGCCTGAAGTCCAGGGAGCCACGACCCCCTGTGGCCTGAGTAGTCCGGGGCTCTGCGCCCGGTAGCTACAGTGTGTGCACTCCTGGGAGCACAGCGAGCCAGCTGCGACCCCCTGTCGCCGTGTAGTCCGGGTTTAGCCTGGTAGCGTCAGTGCGGCGTACTCCTGCTGCCTGTGTGTCTGCAGCTTCAGCCGTCGCCTCTCATCTTCTTGCTCCCACAGTTTCTCCTCCTCCTCACTTGCCCTCTGTGATAGCCTCTAGCTTTGCTTATAATTGTGAACTATTGCTCTGTCTGCTTGTTATGTTGATTGTACCCCACTTTGACTATGGGGGTGTGTCAGAATGTGATGGTTGTCTAGCCTGCAGTGGGGTACTCTATAGCGAGTATAGCCCTTCTAGGGTTTGCATATATGTATCCCTATGCTTGTTAGTCAAAACCCTTCTTGCCTGTTTCTCGTTTTGGCCTAGCATTTTGACAAATGCTACAACATTTGACACACCCTCATAGCCTCAGTGAGGGATGTCAAACAAAACCAAAACCATACGGTCACAAGACCAGTCTCAAAGAAACTAAGCTCAGGGTGGATCACAACGTCACCACACAGTCCGAGCACAAACAAGAGTCACAAGGCCAGCCCAAGAGTTCGCAGAGGTATGTGCAAAGCGTACAAACAAAGCAAGCAGATTACACAAGTCTACACAAGACGAGAACTTGTGTCAACGAGACCTAACTGCACACAACACCTCTGGTGATCACGAGACGGACAAAGTTTGCAGTGTTGGCCTCGGACTCAACAAAGTCCAAGCAAGCCTGTCCATGCCTCTACAACTCTCGTGGAAGAAAGTACCTAACGTTGATGTGCTTCACTCTGCTCTCCAGTCGAGGCTCTTGACAGAGGAGAATCGTCACCTTGTTGTCAGTAAACAAGGTCGGTGCAGAGCTCGGCCGCTCACCAAGGTCGGTGAGCAAGAAGGTCAACCAACGCAACTCCTGTGCCGCCATGGCTTCAGCGTAGATCTCAGCCTCAGCGGTAGAGGTCGAGCCAAAGGAGGAACGCGTGTACCTCCACGAAACAGCTCCAGAGACCAGGCTGAGGCAGTACCCCTGAGTAGACCTGTGAGTCTCGGCGTCGTCAGCGTAAGAAGAGTCACAGTGACCAGTAAGTACGACAGGCTGTCTCCCTCCAAGTATCAGCCCCACGCTTGATGTCGTCGCTAGGTACTTTGCCACCCTCACAGCAGCTGTCCAGTGAACAGGACATTGTCTCCCTGGTGTAACAAATCGAGCAAAGATGCTGAGAGGGAAGGGGAGGTACGGGCGAGTACAAGTGATCAGCTACATGAGGCAGCCCACAAGCTCTGCGTAAGGACCACTAGGCTCAAACGGCTTGTCAGGAAAGGGACCAGTGAGTCTGTGGTCAACAGCAAAATGTGTGCGCTGTACGGCGGAGTGCTGAAGCCCAAACCGCTGAAGGACCTGCTGCACCATGTGTGATTGTGAGAGTGTAATGGTGCGAGCGGCTCTGTCCCTGGTGACCTGCAGGCCAAGGTAGTGGCGCAGCTCACCAAGGTCAGTGCACGTGTGTCTCTTCTGCAGTTCGGACTTCACGTCAGCCAAAGCAACCCTGTCAGCAGTGGCGAAGACCAGGTCGTCGACGTAGACCAGTACAAAGAACGGTGTGGAGCCACGACGAACGAACAGCGACGGGTCGGCAGAAGACGGCTGGAAACCAAGGTCAGACAGGGTAGAGCGAAGGGTGTCGTGCCACTCACGAGGCGCCTGACGAAGACCGTAGACCGGTCGCCTCAGCCTCCACTGGGTCCCTTGAGGGAAAGTGCAAGTGAAGGCAGAGGGACGACGCAACCAGACCTCCTCGTGTAGGCTACACTGAAAGAAGGCAGTGGAGAAGTTGAGAGAGTGTAGCTCGTAATCTCTTTGTGCTGCTACGTGCAGTAACACTCGAAGAGTGGTTATTTTCGAGGTAGGCATGAAGATCTGAAAGAAGTCAACTCCCTTGCGCTGACTGAAACCTCTAGCCACATAGCGCGCCTTGAAGACCGGAGGAGATCCCGGTGGCCGCTTCACCCTGAAGATCCACATGCCATCGACTACGTTCGCCCCGGGGGGGGGGGGAAACCTCGTCGAGGTAGGTGCCTGTGGATCTGTAGAAGGCCATCTCTGCGTCCATGGCAACTCTCCACTGAGAGGCCCAAGGCCCTGACACTGCCTCAGCGTAAGTGCGAGGAGTCGGTATGTCAAGGGCGTCGGGGTTTTCCTCGGGGGCGAGCAACATAGCACAGAGATGAGGGGAAGCAGCTGCCAGGAATTCCAGCTCAAACTGCCTGTCCTCTAGGGCGTCACAACCAAGGGCATACTCACCCCTGACGGCCACGACACGAGTGGCGTAGTCAAGGCGGCGAGTAGTGGCGAACTCAGTGACTGCGGCAGTAAGGGCGGTGAAACAGGACAGAGAGGCACGAGGGTGTGTAACAAGAGAGGCGAGAACACGCGAGAGCAGAGGACGATACGTGCGGTAGTAGGTTTGACAGGTGTTAGAGAGGGAAGCAGTGAGGGCCGACTCAGGAGGAGAAGGAAGCACAGACGGAGACGAACGAGGCGGACTAGAATGAAACAAAACAGTACGAAGGTTAGTGACGGGGACAGGGGACGAGGGACGAGCACGAGGAGAGCGAGAAGCCCAAGTGTGAGAAAGAGGAGGGGACAACGGAGGCTGAGAATTGGGGAAAACAGCCGTGGTGGGGTAAGGAGGAGGAAGCGACAGGAAGAGAGGGGGAGGAGGGAGGAGAAGGAGAGGGGAGACCAAGGGTCCGAAGGCCAGAGACAAGAGGCGAAGGCGGCGGCTGCTGTTGCTGCTGCTCCTCCTCCTCCTCCTCCTGCAGCGGCTGCTGCTGGTCCTGCTGCGGCGGCTGCTGCTGCTGCTGCTGCTCCTCCAGCTGCCGTAGCTCCTGTTGCTACCGCTCCAACTCTAGTCTCTCTTTCTCCAACTCCATCTGCTCCTCACATGCACGGCGAAGACAGTCCTGGTGCCGGGTCAGGTAGGGGTGTGGGGAGGAGTAGGGCCCGGGGCGACGGTAGCCCCAGGGCAGTCCTCCAAAGCACCAGTTGCACCACTGTTAAGATAGGTCCTAGAACTTAGTTGCCATAGTCTAGGGTTTAGGGTTCCTGGAAGAGAATTGAACAAAGGAGAAGTTTGCAAGAGAGAAGGGGTTGCACTAGTTTGCATGTGGGATACAAATAGCCAACCCTAACTGGGCTATACTCGCTACAGAGTACCCCACTGCAGACTAGACAAATATAACATTCTGACACACCCCCATAGGCAAAGTGGGGTATAATCAGCACAGCAAGCAGTCATAGAATGAGTTCACAAGCAAAAGCAAAGCTAGAGGCATTCACAGAGACCAAGTGAGGAGGAGGAGGGACTGTGAGAGGAGTGGAGATAGGAGGCGTCGGGTGAAGCCGCAGACACACGGGCAACAGGAGCGGCGCGCACGGTGGCTACCGGTGGCAAGGGCCCCGGACTACAGGAGTAACTGGCTCCGCGCTAAGACGAGCGGCAGGAGCAACGGACCCACGGGCGACTGGCGCAGCAGGCTCGCTGGGCTACCAGTGGCAAGGGCCCCGGACTACTGGCGCTGCTGACGTCACGACGGCTACCTCCGCTCAACCTCCCCCAACTGTCCCACACCCCTTTCACACACCCCGTGTTGTACCCCTAGCTCCACTCCCACGACACCCCCCTAGCGCCACTCCCTCGGCTCCCACACATCCACCCCCCTCAGCGGCAGCTGCAGCAGTGGGAGACGGAGGAGGAGGAGGAGTGGGGGACAGCTCACACACCCGCCACCCCCATACCCGCCACCCCCATAGCCGCACACGCAGGAGGGAGAGGAAGGAGAGGGGGGAAAGGCGGGGGGGAAGCAGTCCCGTGGCGCACGGGGTGAAGGGGTGGCGCGCGGGTCCCCGGGGGCGCCGCGTAGGACAGCGGGGGTGGCGCGCTGGTCCCCAAGGGCGCCTCGACGGGTGACGGGGGGCCGCGCGCGCATCCCTGGGGCGCCACGACGGGCGTCGGGGGGTCGCGCGCGGATCCCTGGGGCGCCACGACGGGCGACGGGCAGGGCAGCGCGCGGGCCCCAGGGGCGCCGTGATGGGCGACGGGATGGGGCAGCGCGCGGGCCCCTGGGGTGCCCCGACGGGTGACGAAACCGCCGCGCACGGCAGGAAGAAAAAACGCCGCGCGCGTTGTGCGCACGGCAGGCAGGCAGGATAGCAGCGGAAGCAGGTGGGCCCACAGGCCAGGAGCGTTCTCGCTCTGATAGCATGTTAAGATGGGTCCTAGAACTTAGTAGCCATAGTCTAGGGTTTAGGGTTCGTGGAAGAGAATTGAACAAAAGAGAAGTTTGCAAGAGAGAAGGGGTTGCACTAAAAAGCATGTGGGATACAAATAGCCAACCCTAACTGGGCTATACTCGCTACAGAGTACCCCACTGCAGACTAGACGAATATAACATTCTGACAACCACCCCCAGAGCCAGCACCACCAGAAGTAACGCGGTCAGTCCCAGGCTCTCCAGGTTTAGCAGAGGGCGCACCCGCACCCCAGTCGTAGCACCCCCAGGGACAGCTCGACTAACACTAGCTCGCCTAAGACTAGAGTCTCCTATAGTTACGGGCTCAGCTCCAACTCCCGCATCCCCAGAACTAGGACCTCGTACAGGTACGCTCTCAGCTCCCACTCCAACGCCTCTAGAGCTAGCACCTCGAGGGTCCTCGACACGAACACCAGCTCCCGCAGGGTCTGTAGTAGGCTGTGAGGAGGACTGTGGGGAGGGGAGGGCACCTGAGGGGCTACCGAGGGAGGGGGGGGGGAGTAGCGTGGGACACACCTGACAGGGCTGGACTAGGGGGGGGAGGCTGTACCGGAGGAGCAGGAAGGGGAGCGGGAGTCAGGAAGAGAGGGGGAGGAGGAACCGGGAGACCTCGACAGGGGTACCGGACGTAGTAGGGGACTGACTTGTCGAAACGGACGTCGCGGGAGTAAAAAAAAACGGTGAAGGAGAGGGTGGTAAAAGGTGAAGTCAGAGGAGTCCTCTGGGAAACCAAGGAAGACACAGGGAAGGGCGCGAGGGGAGAGCTTGTCCGCGGAGGTGTCGCGAACAAGCGCCAAGCAGCCCCAGACACGAAACCGCGACGCAGCACAAGGGGACCCGGTCCAAAGACTGGTCGGTGAAACCTCTGGCCGAGAGACACGTGGCCAGAGGTTCAGCTGGTGAGCGGCGTACCGAACTGCGTAGGGCCACAGAAAATGGGGGGCACGAGCGTAAGTCATGGAGGTGCGGACGATCTCCATGACTGAGCCTATGCGGCGCCCCGCAACCCCATTCTGCTGTGGGGACTCTGGAAGCGTCCAGGACTGACGGATGCCCTGCTCGCGACAGAATCCAGCGAGAACGCCGGAGCGAAACTCACCCCCGCGGTCGGAGTGAAGACAGCTGACACGATGACCACGAGTGTCCGCAGTGGTAAGTAACCACCGGATCAGCGTAGAAGTCACCTCGGACTTCTTCGCTAGAGGGAACACTGTGGTGATACCATGTCAGAAACCGAATGATGATGGACTATTGTGGGTTGAGGTACATGAACCTACCCTAACTGCTGTACCAAATATGACACGCATCACTAAAGGCTACAACATTTGTCATGTTCCTACGCCTCATATCAAGCAACCTCATATCCGTCTTGCCTTGTAAAACTAGCGAAGGATTTTGGGTTTAGGGGAATTTTCAGTGTGAGCCTGATATGAGGTTCGATTGATACGAGGCGAAGGAACATGCCCTACGTACCGTATTCCCCCGGACATACCACCCTAGGGTGCTATGATAACTACACAAAAAAAAGGGGGGGGGGGGTGTTGTCATCGGAAAAAGCTACATTGCACCCGGGTCTTTACATAATGTATATTTTTTTTATAGCATAAAAGGTTGAGAACAAAATGTACATGTTTCACGTGGTGGTAGATTGTTGGTTGGGTGCGCAAAACCGAGGACTGGGCGATAACGTTACTGTCGAGGGTTAGCTGCCACATTGCAAGCTCCAACAAGGCCCACTGTCAGGCCCTGATTGGTCGAAAACACACCCCCTCGTTGCTCGACGAGGGTTCATGCAGTCACAAAGGCGGAGCGCCCGCAACAGCCTCAGCTGCCTCGCTGGGGCGGTCACGTCCTTGTACTGAGAAGGAGTTGATCCTTCTTTCTGAGCAGCGTCTCCATTCCACGAACTCGAGCAATGCTCGGCAGAGTGTGCTAACACCACCTGCCTCGTCGATCCCTTTCCTAGCATAAATTCACCTTCAATGGCCTGTGACACCAGCTTTCACTAGGCTTAGATGGCTACCTCTCCAGACTCCAGTAGCACAGTGGTTAGGCAGCAGCGGCCTTCCGTCACCCAGTCACCCGCTGTTGCAGGCACACGACGTTCGCCCCGGCCCATCCTCCCGCAGCCGTCACCCCCCGTGAGTCGCTCCACCAACGATGAACCGAGCAGCAGCGCGGCCCGTCCTCTGCCGGCGCTGCCGAAGGTGAAGATTCCTTCCTTCCCGGAACAAACACGCCCCCAGGGACCTCCGAAGCGCAACGCGGATGCCGACGCTCCTTCCCCACGTCATCGCATGACGAAACGCACTCGTCATGCGTACACCGCCAAGGAGAAGCTCCACTGGCTGAAACTGCAGGAATCGCAGCCGGACCTGTCGAATGGAGCTTTGTCCAAGCTGGCGAAGGTGCAGCCCTGCCAGATCCGCGAGTGGAAGCGGATGAGGGAGCGTCTGGAGGTCGCCTCTGGATGCCGCCGTCGCCTCATGGGAGCTGGGCGCCGCGCGAAGTACCCGTTCATGGAACGGGCCATGTATCGGCAGTTTCTTAAGCACCGCGCTAAGGGACTCGCCGTCTCGGTCAGCATGCTGCAGCAGTGGAGCGCCAAGTTCATGAAGCATCGGATGCCTGGCGTGAATTGGCGCGCTTCACACCGCTAGACTGCTCGTTTCCGCGCTCGCTGGCACCTGGCTCGACGGGTGAAGACGAAGATGGGCCAGAAGTTAGCTGCAGGTAAGTTGTCCTTGAATGGATGCATCTCTATCTGGGCTGTGCTTGCTCTTAATGTTTTGTCAGTGTTTTTTTGTGCGTGCAGATTGCAAGGCTAAGGTTGAATCCTTCTGGGAGTTCCTGATGCGGATGCGCACCCTCCACGACTACCCGCTCGACCTGATCGTGAACGCGGATCAGACTTCGCTATTTTTGGAGATGCCGGCCGAGCGTACAATCGAAACGAAGGGTGCGCGGACGGTCCACGTGCGCACTGCGGGCTACGAGAAGGAACGCGTCACTGTCATGCTGGCAGTGACGGCGGGAGGGCTGAAGCTTCCACCATATGTCGTTTTCAAACGCAAAACCATCCCCAAAGTGCCCATCCCGGCTGGTAAGTATCCAGCTGTTTCATTCTTCACACTAGTTGTTGTATTCATTACTCCCTCTAACCACGCGCTCTCTTTGCGTTGTGAACGGCAGGTGTGGTCGTCCGTGCACAAGAGAAGGGGTGGATGGACGAAGGCCTTGTGCAGGACTGGATAACCTAGGTACTAGTGCCTTTCCTGAAGCCCATCCGCGAAGTAGCCGGACGCCGCAGGGAGGCGTTGGTCGTCCTGGACTCCTACCGCGGCCATTTGATCGAAGCCGTGGGTCAAACCATGCGAATGTTCCGTCTGACGCGGGCGGTCATCCCGGGGGGGTGCACCCCACTTCTGCAGCCGCTAGACGTGTCCGTGAATCGCGCGTTCAAGGCCGGTACGCGTCACCGCTATGGCACTTGGTTTGAAGACATCGGGATCAACACGAGGACGCGTGCAGGTGAGAGCGTCCCGTGCTTTCCGATCGTGTTTTTGTGCATGAGTGCCAGTGTATTTCATCAAACAACTCGGTGCGTGCCTTGCCCATCCCTCAGGCAATCTGCAAAAGCCTCCCGCGGAGACGGTTCTGAAGTGGATCGACGAATCCTGGCGGGAGGTCCCAGAGGAGCTGATCAGGAAGTCCTTTGTCACCTGCGGGATTTCCACCAAGCTCGACGAGAGCGAAGACCACCTCGTCCTCGCACACCTGCGGGACAAGGGTGAGGTGGAAGTGCTGGAGGATGTGAACGAGGTGGTTGAAGACGAGGTTATCCCCAACCCCTACTTCGAAGAGGCCCGCGTGCCGGCCGAGGTGCTGCAGGCGGACGACGACGCCATGCATGTGGAGCAGGACGAAGAGGATGCGGAAGTGGAAGACGGAGATGGGGAAGGGTACGGAGCTGGAGAAGATGGGGATGCAGATGAGTGGAGCGAGGCCGGCTCTGACTGGTGGCTCCCCGACCGCTTTGACGGAGAGGAGGTTGAGGAATGGCATGCTGGGGACGAGGAGTAGGAGGATTGTTTGAATATTTGTGTAGGTAGAGAGCGTTCGGTCTGGATGGTAGTAGGCCCCTGTTGAATGAAGGAATGACTGTATGATGGGAGAGTTATCGCTGTATTGCGTCAGATGTAGCTTGTTTGTGCTAACCTTAACATGTAGATGGTTAATCATTCGAAACCCAGTGCTATTTTGGCAAAAAACTGCAATATTACCCGTACATAACACCCCCCCCCCCCCCCCCCCCCCCCCCCTATAACGGATCGCCCCAAAAGGGGGGTATAGTAGAAACGAGGCCCGCTATAGCACCCCCCCCGCACAAGCCACCCGGGGGGTGCTCTATTTCGGCGGGTGGTATGTCCGTTGGAATACGGTATGAGCATATCCTAACCGACTTTGGGTTGGGTGATGTCTACAAAAAATAAGAAATAAAAGGATGTAACAGCACGAATGAATGCCTCAAAATGTTTATTTAGGCGAAACAGAGGCTACCTACTGTACATCCACTTCCGTGGAACTGATGTGTGCTAGGGCAAACACTACCAATACCTGCCTAATCACCTATCACCACCACTTTGCACCGAATGCTGAAAGCAACAGCAACGGCCTGATCATCCACAGCACCAGTATTCTGCCGCCCTGTTGCCCCACTGTCCTGTCTCCCTGCTGGTCTTTTGCTCTGTTGCCTACTGTCCTGACTAAGCTTTTCTTGCTTGGCTGGACGAAACTATCACCACTCACAACACACATCCCACCTACCCCACTAATGCCATCATTCCACATCCTCACCCCCCACACCACCCCGCTCCTCTTCCTCAGCCTCTCTCAAACCGCCCATCTCCTCTGCATCCTCTACTGTCGCACCATCCTCCCCCTCTGCCTCCTCTCCCTCCTCACGCCCTGCTCTCAATTCAACACCCCTCTCCTCGCCTCGTACCTTCTCATCTCCCCCCTCACTCTCCTCACCACTCTCCTCACCACTCTCCTCTGCCGCACCACCATCATCACTCACATCAAGCCCTCCCACTTCCCCCACCACTCCCTCCTCCCCTTCTGCACTCTTTCTCCTCTCCCTCTCCCTGTCCAACCTCTCCTCTTCCTCCTCCTCCTCATCCTCACCCTCCTCTTCCTTCCTCCCACTCTCCTCCTCACTCCCCTTCTCGCTCCCCTTCTCACTCCCCTTCTCGCTCCCCTTCTCACTCCCCTTCTCACTCCCCTTCTCCACACCCCCTCTCTCCTCCTCCACCCGTTCCTCCTCGTCCTCAGCACTAGCAGCAACCACAGCCCTGGCCATAGCAGCCCGCTGCTGTCTCATAACAGCCTTAGTCAGCCCAATCTTCCTCCTGTCCTGCACACTCTCCTCCTCCTCATCCTCCTCCTCCTCCTCCTCCTCATCCACTATAATCTCCGGAATACCCTTCTTCCCAATCGGTACAGTCACATTCTTTACAGTAACAACAGATTTACCCTTTCCTCCCTTCGCCCCCTGTTCCGCCCCACCTGCTGCAACCTCCCCAACCTTCCCCTCCTGCCCCTCCTGCTTCTTTTTCTTCGCTTCCTTCTCAGCGGCCCTCTTTGCCTCCTCCACTCTCTTCCCCTCCTCAATCTTCCTCTGCCTCTCCTCCTCCTTCTCCCGCCACGCCTCCTCCTCCTTCCTCCTCTTCTCCTCCTCCTCCCTCCACTTCTCCTGCTCCTCGGCCATTCTCTTCGCCTCCTGCTCCAGCCTCTCCTTCTCCTCAGCCTGCTTTTTCCTCTTTTCCGCCACCTGCTGCTGCTTCCTCTCGTAGTGCGTCTCAGCTATCCACGCCCGCGTGGTCACATTAACCAACGGCACAACAACACTGCTGTTCAGGTGCAGGTGCGTGAACCCGTACGGCTTGATCACCTGGTTGTCAGCGAACACAAACGCGCGTTTCATGTGCACGAGGCACTTGGCTGCGTCGTATTCACCCATGCTGCCGCACGGCTTGCATCCCACGAAGTGAGTCACAAACGGCCACCGATCGTCGCCGAAACCAGCGTGAAATCGCTCCATCATCTCCTCGAACCTGGGGGAGTAAAGAGCGAAGGGGACGAGGGGAGACAAGGGTGATGAGTGCAGGAAAACGAGAGATTGAACGGCCACAAGTTGCCACCAAAGCCGGGATGGAACCACTCCATCTCCTCGAACCTGGGGGAGGAAAGAGATTAGGGGAAGGACGAGGAGGACAACGAAGAGGAATGGGGGAGGAGAAACGAATGAGACAAGGGAACCTCCCCCTTCGCCCCATGCTGCCACCCGGTTTGAATCCCACAAAGTGAGTCACAAACGGCCACCGGTCACCGCCGGAGCCAGGTGAAACCCACCCGTTGACCAGGTGAACCCATCCGTTGACCAGGTGAGGCCACCTGTTGACCGCCCGTTGACCAGGTCAACGCACCTGTTGACCAGGTTGACCCAGTAGCCGTGCAGGTAAAACTTGCTCTCCAGGTGCACGTGCCTGCCCCACTGCTCCCTCCCGCTCACCAGCAGCCACACCAGCGCTGACTGATCGTCTGCCTCAAACTCCGGGCGACCCTGGGAGAAGTGAAGAGAGACATGAGAGAGGAGAAGACAAGGGGTAAGAGACGACACTGTAGCTGGCACACCAGCAGCCACACCAGCGCCGACTGGTCATCTGCCTCAAACTCCGGGCGACCCTGCAAGGTGAGAGTAGCGAGGAGAGATGGGGAGGGCATGGGTAAGAGAAAGAAAGAACCGCCCTGGCACACCACTAGTGACTGGCACACCACCGGCCACACCAGCACTGACTGATCACCAGCGCCTCAACGCACCTTGAGCTCCGCCGTCAGCACTCTGTGCGCATCCTCCCTAGTCCGCCCCCTCGCGCCCACAACCCCACATTCCCTGTGATTTCTGCTCCCTCTCTGCTCTACGCAACACACGCCCTAACACACCTTGAGCTGCGCCGTCAGCACTCGCCCCGCCTCCTCCCTGGCTCTGCCCCTCGCGCCCATGGCGGCCCACTTGGCCAGCAGATCAAGCGACCACTGCACAGGAGGGGAGAGGGGGGAGGGGGAGAGGGGGACGAGCAGGGGAATGGGAAGGGGGGGAGAGGGGTAAGTGGCGGGGGTGATGCAGAGAGAATGGCGCCCATGGCGGCCCACTTGGCGGGCAGATCAAGCGAGCACTGCGCGGGTTGAATAGGGCGAGAAAAGAAGATGAGCATAAGATGAGCGATGTGAGCAAAAAAGCAGCTCACAAAGCAGTGAGACACAAAGACAAAGGCAGAACTGGAAGTCGCAGAGCAGGGAGCAGCAACAAAGGGACGCGTGCGCAAGGGAGTTAGCAGGCTGGCAGTAACGAAGCGGAGAGGGCGGAGCAGACGGCGATTGCAGGAGGAACGGAGGGGGTGGTGCAGAGGGAGGTACAGGGGGCGGTGCAGAGGGAATGCGGAGAGGGAAGGGTAGAGGGAGGGGCAGAGGGAGGTGCAGCACGAGGGGCAGAAGGGCGGACCCACCTGGTTGTTGCGCAGGAGGAAGCTTCCAGTGCTGAGGCCCACCCTGCGGCATGGGGGGACGGGGGAAGTTGGAGGGGGGAACACGAAGGGGCAATGCGGAGGAGGGTGAGAGGTTACATATGAGTGGACTCTAAAGCGGCCATGTGGAAATGGTTACAAGCTCCCACTCTCTATCCCTCCCTATTCTCTCAAGCGTGCCAGTCCCTGCGCGCACCAATCCCTGCGCGCACCAATCCCTGCGCGCACCAATCCCTGCGCGCACCAATCCCTGCGCGCACCAATCCCTGCGCTCACCCATCCTGCGCTCTCTCCGCCACTTCCTGCACTCACCAGTCGCGGTACTTATACACGAGGTCGTCCCACCCCGGCACCACCATGCTAACGTCCTTGTACTTGCGGCAACTCATACCCGCATACCCCTTCTTCTCGTCCTCTCTTCCCCCAATTGACTCACCAGTCGCGGTGCTTGTACACGAGATCGTCCCACCTTGGCACCACCATGCTCACGCCCTTGTACTTGCGCCATCTCGTCATTCGCGGTGCTCTCCCCCTCTCCCCCTACGCGGCTCACCAGTCACATTGCTCTACTTTTATCACCCACGCGGCTCACCAGTCGCGGTGCTTGTACACGAGATCGTCCCACCCCGGCACCACCATGCTAACGTCCTTGTACTTGCGCCACGGCAGCTCGAACTTCATGTCTGCGCACAGTACGGGGGAGGGGGAAGGGGAGGGGAAAGGGGAGAGGGAGTGAGGGGATAATGAGGTTTTTAGATTCGACGTTTCGACCCCGGCACCACCATGCTAACGTCCTTGTACTTGCGCCACGGCAGCTCGAACTTCATGTCTGCGCGCGCAGCGGGAGGGGAAAGGGGAGAGGCGGGGGAGGGGGGGAAGCGGGGACTTGGGGGAATGATGGGCTAAGCACATTCGGTGTTTCGAGGGGGGGGGGGGGAAGGGGGAGGGGGAGGGGGAGGAGGGAGGGGGAGGGGCAGGGGGAGGGCGAGGGGGGAGGAATGGAGGAGGAGGCTTGGGGTTTGACTCATCTGCAAGCATTGTAGTGAGGTAACGACCACGTCTCCCCCTATCTGCTATCACACAAGCCCCTGTTTCCAGCCACTTCCCTCCAACCCCTCCCCCTGCCCCTCACCCCATTCCTTTCCCGCCCACGATCCACCGTACCCGTTATAATGGAGTCCGAGTCGATCCACCAGAACCACTCTATATCGGGGTGCGCGAGCATGAGGCGGCGCAGCAGCGGCAGCTTCTCCCACATGCCGTTCATCTCCTTGTCCAGCCGAACCATGTGATGGTATACCACCATGCCGTGCGTACGCGCATAGTCCATCTTCGATTTAAGGAACAAGAGCTGGAAGTGGTCGCCCACGCTGTGCTCGCACGGCTTCGGCTGGGAGGTCGACACGATCATGACACGTGGCCGCCCGTCACTGGTGGCGTTGCACCCGGGATTCAAGGCTATGTGCTCGGCGCGCTGCTCGTCCCAGTCTGTGGGTTCCGGCAGGGGAGAATCCCGGGCAGCGGGGGAGGAAGGGAAAAGGGGAGGGGGGATTGGGGGTGCGGAGAGGGGAAAGGAAGGGGGGGATTATTGTGGGTCGAGGCGGAAGTGGGAGAACGCTATGCGCTCGACGCGGGGGAGAAGAAGGCGGTGAAAAGGAGAGGGTGGAGGGGGAAAGGGGAAGGGGGTTGGGAAGGAGCATGGCGGGGTATCGCGGGGGAATAGGAGGATCGGGGCCAGACCCGAGGGGAGGGGAGGTTCGGCACAGACTGAATCTCCAAGGGCTGCAGCAGGAGGAAGCAGCCACGGTCGGATGTGATCTTTTCAGACGACTCAGAAGCTGGAAGTCACGGTCGTACCTGTGATGTTGGGCCCGGCGCGGTACGGCGAGTTGCGGTCCGCCATCTTGTCCTGCAGGAAGAGCAGCTGGCTCTCCCGCGACTGCCACGTGGGAGGAAGGGCAGGGGACAGGGGAGGATAACATTTGAAAGTACTAAATATTATTTAATTTCGGTCCGCCATTTTGTCCTGCAGGAAGAGCAGCTGGCTCTCCCGCGACTGCCACGTGGCAGCGGGAGCAGGGGACAGGGGACAGGGGAAAATTACATTTGAGACGACTAAAGAAATCCGGAGCTGCAGCGGGGCAAAGAAATGAAAGTGGAAACCCGAGGAATCAACACAAGAGGGAACGACGTAGCAAGAAGAGACGGTGGGGGTGAAGAAGAAAGACCAGAGGAGAGGAAAAGAACGGAAGGACGGGAGACCAGAAGCGACTGGCTCGAACGGCCGTTCTGCCATCTGTTCTTGTCATCTGTTCTTGAAACACTGCAACACGCCTAAAAGCACGAGGAATTCAGCTCACGCAAACAGGCCCACCGACTCGGAAATCCAGCTTGAAGGAGTACACTAGCGATTTCGCCGGCAATAAACTTGCAGAACCCTCCCTTTAAAACGATCGTGAAAACATGAGATAAAGGCATACTGTGGACCCTGCAAGCGGTTGTAATTACTAGTCAACTGTACTGCGTGGCACTATGCGTGGAGAGGGGCGAGAAAACTAACGCGTCAGCATCGCGATGCGAACGGGAGAAACGCAGAATGCGACAGAAGAGGCTGTAGCCGTTACGGTTACAATTACAAGACTCTACAAGTATTAGATCCCGAATCAATCATCTCACGATAGAAATAAGGTTGGCTATCGCCGTTGTCCCACACTTCCAATCGCAGGATGAGTCTCTGTGATTGCGTCGGTAATGACCAGAGTCAGCGATCTGACGAGAGCCTTCAGTCAATTTCCGGTACAATTCGCTCTATTAAGATGAATGCGCAATGCGAAGCACGAAACGAGGCCTAATCACCTGTCGGACCACGAAAGGTAGATGTACAATCGTAGCCGTCGAATCATGAATGGTAACTGCCTAGTCGTACCCGTCGATCCATCAAAGGTCAGCGCACTATCGTAACCACTCATCCGCGTCGCGTCTCCACAGGGTTTTCTGAAAGATAATGGTCCACGCACCACGCGGCATCGCATTCCTAACACGATGCGACCGATACGACCGTCACGAACCTTGAGGAGGCGCTTCTCTTGGAAGGACCGGAGCTCGCGGTTGAGAATCTCGGCGTCCTGAAACGGCGTGCCGAACTTGCCGGCGCCGAAGGTGCCGCGGAAGACGAGGAAGGTGATGAAGCCACACACGAGCGTCATCTTGAAGTTATACGCGACCTTGCGGAAATTCTTCATTCGCGGATGGTTCCATACCCACGCTAGCGAGCATGACAGCCAATCGCAACACAGCGATCTTTCTGGCTTCATTGCGTCGTCAACTTAAATCGCGACAAATAACCAGGGGATTAGACTAGAGCTGGTTCCAAGTTTACAACGAATTTAGGAAACACTGAGACATCTCTGAGGACACTTGCAGAGGGAACTAGGGAAGCCGCGCAACGGTGGCTTCGCTTGTAACGGCTCGTCTGGCTAATGGGTTCCGATCAGGATATTCCCTGAGACACTGGAGACAATGTTTACGTGTAAACCGTCTACCGCCAATTAATTACCTATTGAAAGAGGACAGCCACACAACACGCTGTGGCGTGAGGCAATTTAGCTCAATGGCACTTAGCGAAATCAAGGAATATGCGTCATTCAACAGAAGCTCCTGACTCTCCTAAGCTCTCCTGGTACGCCTCAGCCTTCGTCGATTCACAGAAGATAAGCATTTTCAGAAACAATCCCTCCCTAGCACATCGCTATCTGCTAAACCGCTCTAGTATTCACTTGAATCCTTTTAAACGTGTAGAACCATACACAAACATTGGCATTCAAAGTTCTTGTGCCAAACCCAGGTGTGCGTTCTCACCGCCACCACACCCGCCTGATGTTCTGGGGAGACAATTGTTCTGAAATGTCCTACCAACAGTTGTCCCAGAACAGAACAACTTGATTGGATGGTTGGACGGACCTGAGGCTCGGAACATGGGGGTTCGGTGAATTACATGAGGTCCGGAAGTTCGCAATCAGAGCAGTTGGTTTGACGCGCGGGCAAACTGACGACGACGACAGCGAGCCCATGCGGTCCCCCCCAAGCGTGGTATGGGGAACACGCTTTGAGTGCCCGACTGCGCCAAACCCGAGCCACCAGTCCCAGCGTGCTGGTCTGGGCTGAGCTTGGGGACCACAGTGCGAAGCGCTGGTCAAGCGTACAACGCTCGCACCAAGGCACTTCCCGCGCGAATTTAGGCGCCTTGGGAATGCTCAGCTGGTTGCACGGCTCTGAGCACTCACTTCAGCGCCCGAGTTCAGTCGCTCGCAACAGATGCTCCCCGCGTGGCAATACGAACGGCGGGATGCGAGTAATTGTGCAGTCGTGGTGGAATCAGGTCCGTGTACTCGACATAAAACAATACACGTCCACGCAAACTCCATACAATATATGCAGCATATTGCTAGACCATATGTTTCAAAACCCATTCCCTACTCCCTACAATGAAGCCTGTTTCAACCGAAGCGTTGTCATTGTGCAACCTCCTCATACCCCCAAATGACATTCAGCAGAACATTTCTCCAGTTATTGTTGACGGTCAAATTTTGCGACCTGTGATTGTCAGGTTCGTGACAGGCATCATCAATTTCATTGGCGCTCGCTGCCCGTAACATTGTACGGAAAACTGACACTGAAGGGTGAGCTGCTGTGTTGGAGGGCAGGGCGGACCCCTTGAAAATTGCGCAAACTCCCTGGAGTCCATCCCGTAAACCTCCTCGAAAATTGCTCAACCCCCTCGAGAATTGCTGGGTCCTGCTGCTCAGGGCTTTCATATGTATTTAATTTTGCTCGAAACCCTACCGAAACGCAAAGAACAAAAACAAACCGTTCTGACACACACAAAATCCCATTCCACCGTAATCAGATGAGCTCATAAGACACGCCCTCAACATTCCATTCCTGCTCAGCTTGCTCAAGCAAAGCACCATCCGTTCAATTCCTGAAAGCTCACATGCTCGAGACAGACATTGGCACAGGCATTTCAGATTGCTAGCTCACCCCAAGAGCTCAACTCACACCAACTTTCTGTTGTAATGTAACATGTTGGAGTGCGTATAGAGGTGACCATGGATGCCGACTGGGAGTTAGATTCCGACGGTGAGGGCAAGCGATGGAGTCTGGGCCCGGCTTTCGACGACGCGGGTCAGCTCTCAGACGACGACCTTCTCACTGACCTCGGGAGTACCGCCGCCATTCGAGACGACGAACTTCTCACTGACCTCAGCGGTACCGCCATTCGAGGCGGCGACCTTACTACGAGTCATCTCGAGAGCACCGCCGTTAACGGCGGTTTCAGCGGTGGTATCGCCGGTAGAAGAGACGGCCAAAGCAGCGATGCGAGCAACGGCGCGCGGACCAATCGCGCGTCGCAGGCCAACGGCGCGTCGAACCTTAACGGCTCGTTAGGCAACGGCGCGTTGGAAGTCAACGGCTCGGTAGACCGTAGTAACGGCGATAGTGAAAGCTTTGATAGACCGGGTAACGAGGCATCGCGTTCCGCGAGCGACATTGACGGCGGAGCTGTCAGTCTAAGCGCTGCGGACGAGGGGAGGGAGCTCCAGCTAAATATTGCGCGAGCTAACGGGTTGCGCGACGCGGGGGAGCAGAGCGTGAGGGTAGCTGCGCAATCGGAAGTTTGCGCGGAGCAGAGCGGGACTGGCGGCGTAGGTGGCGGAAGGGGGGAAGCAGCAAATGGAACGCGTGTAGCGGCGGCGACGACTGAATTGGCGCCGCAAAGGGAGGAGCTGAGTGCTGAGTCAACACGGCCGTCAGTAGGTTCACTCACCGCTGAATTGACGGCGGAAGAACCGTCCACAGGAGGATTGGCAAACGGGAGCGGAGAGTGGGTCGGGACGGAGCGTGCGGAGGGCGTAAGGGAGGCAACTGATGCGATAGATGCAGACGAAGGGAAGCGAGGGCAAGGAAAGAGTGGGAGTGAGGAGAGCAGTGCAGCGAACAGGTTCGGGGAGATTAGGGTCGGTTTGAAAGACATCAAGAGGAGTGGCATGGGAAGTAATGGTGCGAATGGGAGCTTAGGAGTTAGTGCGAGCGATAGGGGTAGCTGGAGCGGTATTGGTGGTGGTAAACCGAGTGACAAGGGGAGAGCAGTGATTGGAAAGGCGCAGGTGGGAAGTGGAGTGGGGGCGCAGGTACAGACGGGCGAGGCGGGGGGAGCGGGAGGACGGGGAGGGGCAGGGGGAAGGGTAGGGGGGGTGTCGGGGCGGATGCAAGTCCGCCAGCAGAGCCCTCGCCCTTCCGCTGCCTTCGCCTCCCCCACACGCTCAGGCCCTGGCACCAGGGGGACGGCAGCAGGGGGAGGGGGAAGCGGAGGAGGGGGAACAAGAGGGGCGCAGGGGGTGGTTGGCCGGTCGCCTTCAGAGGAGAGAAGGAGGGCAAGCACGGGCAGTCCGGGCAGCAGAGGCAAGCCTGACAGCCCTGCCAGAAGAGGCAGTCCGGGCAGCTTGGGCAGCGTCAAACGACCGGATTGGGCGAGCGGGATTGGCCCGCTGACCAGCAGTTACAGCCCGGAATTAGCGGGCAGGAAGGCAGGGGGCGGGGCGCTGGGCGGAATGGGGTCCCTGTCTCTTGAGCGGCACAGCATAGCTGTGACTGGGCGGTGGAGTGATCCTGGGTGGTTGGGCATCAGGGGAAGGGCAGGGGCGCAGGGGGGAGCACAAGGGGGAGTGCAGGGGGGAGCTTTGGGGGGAATGCGAGCAACTGGCGTGGGGCAGAGTGCGGAGAGAGCAGCGGTTGGGGGCAAGGGGAGTGGGCGCGTGGCGAGTCCGAGTGGAAGGAGGGACGCAGCACTAGGAGCAGCAGTGGGGAAGGCAGGGGGGAGAGCTGATGGGGTGGGTGGCATGGGAGATGCGGGTGGTGGGGGCGGAGCAGGTGGGGCGGGTGTGAGAGGCGCAGCCAGGAGGGCGGGGGGCAGTCCTTTGAGACGAAATGGCGCAGCAGGGGGGAAGGCGGAAGAGAAAGCAGGAGGTGTGGGCGGGGGACGAGTAGGTGAGCGTGAGAGAGCAGGGAGTGCAGGCGGGGGCGGGGGACGAATAAGCCCTGGTCGTGTGGGCTCAACAGCAGCATTCGCATCCCCATCACTGGCAGCATCAGCGTCAGTGGCCTCACCAGCATCGGCGTCAGTGGCAGCAGCCAATCCGAGTGCAAGTGCCCGGAGGCGCATAGCCTTTGGCAGCAGTGTGAGCTTCAACACAACTGCCTCCTCCTATTCCCCCCCTTCAAGCTCTGTCGTCGCTCCCACTGCCGCCTCTCTTGCCAGACGTGCTGCCAACCTCCGCTCCCACCTCGCCTCCCTCACCTCCTCCCCCACCTTCACTGCCCCTACTGCCGCCCCTACTGCTGCCTCTGCTGCTGGCTCTGCCACTCGCGCAACACCTGCGACTGCTGCCGCTGCCGCTGCCGCTGCTGCTGCTGCTGTTGCCACGCGTAGGAGCATGGGCGCAGGGAGTAACAGTACCTCCGCATCTCAACCTGCGTCTCACTCTGCCTCTGCCTCTGCCTCTGCCTCTGCCTCTGCCTCTGGTTCCGCGCCTGCCTCTGCATACCCCTCTGTGACAAGCAGCCCTGTAGTTGCCCCAACGCCCACGCCTTGTGATCCCCCAGTGGTTGCTGCTGGGGTTCCTCCTGGCATTTATGAGGGTATGCAGGGCGTTTCCCCTAGTGTCGACAGTGCTTCCCCGCCTTCTGATCCCTCCCCTGATGTGGTCACCACCCCCACCGCCATGACTGCTGCTGCTGCTGCTGCTGCTGCTGCTGGTGAATCCGATGCGGCTGTTGCCGATAGTGACCAAATCGGTGGAACTGTGGGTGCCGTAGACACAGCAAGAAGTGCGGAATTGGAGGTGGGGAGAGAGGAGGGGACCGAGGAGGGGAGAGATGAGGAGGAAAGAGAGGTGGAACAAAGACACGTGGGGCTAAGTGAGGAGGATATAGCGATGGCTCTGAAGGAGACAAGGGAGGCAAAGCAGGCGGGGAGTAGAGATCACGACGAAGCAGATGAGGGATGGGAGAAGGAGGAGGAAGAAGGCGGCAAGGCAGAGTTGCTTGAGACAGGAGAGGGGTCAACGCAAGCAGCAGAAGGCAGTGCTGCTGCGATGCCTACCGCGCTCAGCCCTGTGCCAGCAGCTGCTGTCACACCTGCTGTAGCGTCATCCGCTGCAGCAGCATCACCATCAGCATCGCCAGTCGTCCCATCACCAGCAATATCATTGCTATCACCGTCACCATTACCATCGCCGTCACGGTTAGCATCACTAGCAGGGACAAGAGGAGCATCAGCAGCATCATCACCAGCAGCAGCAGGATCTTCAGTGCTAGTATCGTCACCAGGAGGAGGAGGAGCGGGAGGTGGGGGAGGGGTTGGTAGGCCAAGGGTGTCATCTAGAGAGCTGCGGGTGATGCCGGGTCCCGATGTGCGTGGCACAGATGACACGGTGGGTGGTACAGATGACACGGTGGGTGGCACAGATGACATGCTGGCTCCTCTTTTCCCCACCCCTGCTGGCTCCTATTTTCCCCAACCCCCTCTGCCTCCCCTTTCCAACACATTGACCTGCGCTCGCAGCGCATCAGAAGCCTCAAGGCTGATACCTCGCACCTGCACACACATGTGCCGTTGTCCTCTTCTCCTCCCCCGTCCCCCCTTCATCCCCATCCCTCAACCCCCCCTCACCAGCGGGTGGACCTGGGCTCGCAGCGCATCAGAAGCCTCAAGGCCAGCATCTGCTTCACGCCACACACACATCGTCCCCACTCCTTCCCCCATCAACCACTCCCCCCTCCTCCCCTTCTCCCCCATCCCCCTCACCAGCGCGTTGACCTGCGGTCTCAGCGAATCAGAAGCCTCAAGGCAGACACGCTGCACCTACCGCCTGCAGCTCAGGTGTGTTTGTGAGGCAGTGGTATGGCATGGGGTGGCAGCAGGTGGGGTGCGGTGTTGTGCAGTGGCATGGCGTGTGCTTCAAGGCCTCAGGGCTGATACGTTGCACCTGCCCATTGCAGCTCAGGTGGGCTTGTGGCATGGGGTGGCAGCGGGTGGGGTGTGGCTCCTGCACCTGCATGCATGTTGATGCCCCTGCTCTTCTGCTTGCTTGCACTTGTGTGCCCTTACTCATACTCCTGTTTGTTAACACCTGTGTGTGCACCGTGCATGTGCCTGTTTGTGTGCTTGTGTGTTTGTGCACCTGTCTGTGTGCAACCATTTGTGCATGCTCGTTTTCATCCGTGTGTGCGTACCTGGCACAGTTTGTGTATCTGAGGGGCAACAAGCTCACAGCAATGGACGGCATCGAGCGCCTCAAGAAGGTCAAGGTGAGTCAACGCTGGTCAAAGCAGGTAAACAAAGTCAAAGAAGGTGCTAACCGTGAGCCACAACTCAGCCCCGTGCGTGCTCTCCCTTCTCTCTCCCCATCCCTGCTTCAAACCCTCCCCTTCCACCCCATCTACCCCACCAGGCCCTACACGTGAGCTTCAACCAGCTGACCTCACTGTTTGAACTCTCCCTTCTCTCCTATCTCCCCACCTCCTCACCAATCTCCCCACCTCCTCACCAATCTCCCCACCTCCTCACCAATCTCCCCACCTCCTCACCAATCTCCCCCCCTCCTCACCAATCTCCCCCCCTCCTCGCCAATCTCCCCTCCTCCACCTCCCCAGGTCCTGGACGTGAGCTACAACCAGCTGGGCGAGGCCTCCTTGGCACCACTGGCTGCATGCGCCTCCCTGCAGGTGAGCGGCAGGTCATGGTGAGGAAGAGTCGTGTGCGGTGAGAAGGAGTTGTGTGCGGTGAGAAAGTGCTGGACGTGAGGACGCGTCACAATTGCAACACCGGGGAGGATCGGGGACCGAACACCGAAAATGAGTGCAGCGCGTATGAAAATCGGTCTCCAATCTGCATGAGCAGTGTTAGGCTGCTTCTCCGAGCCAAGTGAGACACGACTAGATTTGCAAGTGGGGGACCTCCACCAAGTGTACAGCCAGTTTCGAGCACAGGTGCCGTGCTTCGCTGGCGCGTCGTTCACTTTCGCCTGGGTTGTGACGACGCGGTCGCACAGCGCAGATGTCGCCCACCGACAGTTTGCGATGTCGTTCTGTTACCACTTCGAGAGTGGCCGACAGTATGCGACGGCGATCGATCGTGGCTGGCACCGGTGGCGCGATTTCGTTTCTCGCGCTGCCAATCGCACAATCGATGTGGCATTTCGAGCGGGGCAATCTCGTCAAGCTGCAAGTTCACGTTATTCGCGTCATGGCTGTACGAAATCGGGATACACAATATTCGCCACCTAGCGAAGTAACTGTAGATGGTGAACACCGATCCTACACAGGATCGGTGTTGCAATTGTGACGCGTCCTGAGCTACAACCAGCTGGGCGAGGTCTCCTTGGCACCACTGGCTGCATGCGCCTCCCTGTAGGTGAGCGGCAGGTCATGGTGAGGAAGAGTCGTGTGCGGTGAGAAGGAGTTGTGTGCGGTGAGAAAGTGCTGGACGTGAGCTACAACCAGCTGGGAGAGGCCTCCTTGGCACCACTGGCTGCCTGCGCGTCCCTGCAGGTCAGTGCCATGTGAATCGTGAGTAGGGTCATGAGCGGTGAGGACGAGTTATGTGCGGTGAGAAGGGGTCACGCACAGTGCGGGGCATGCACACCCTCTCCAGGTGCTCGAGGTGAGTTACAGCCAGCTGGGTGACGCCTCACTGGCGCCACTGGCAGCATGAGCGTCCCTGCAGGTGAGTGCCATGTGTATGAGCGGGCGGTGCAGCGTATGAGCGGGCGGTGCAGCGTATGAGCGGGCGGTGCAGCGTATGAGCGGGCGGTGCAGCGTATGAGCGGGCGGTGCAGCGTATGTTTTGGCGGTGCAGCGTATGAGCGGGCGGTGCAGCGTATGAGCGGGCGGTGCAGCGTATGAGCGGGCGGTGCAGCGTCTGTTTTGGCGGTGCAGCGTATGTTTTGGCGGTGCAGCGTATGAGCGGGCGGTGCAGCGTATGAGCGGGCGGTGCAGCGTATGAGCGGGCGGTGCAGCGTATGAGCTTGCGGTGCAGCGTATGAGCGGGCGGTGCAGCGTATGAGCGGGCAATGCAGCGTAAAAGCGTGCGGTGCAGCGTATGAGCGGGCGGTGCAGCGTATGAGCGGGCGGTGCAGTGTATGTTTCGCCGGTGCAGTGTATGAGCGGGCGGTGCAGCGTATGTTTTGGCGGTGCAGCGTATGTTTTGGCGGTGCAGCGTATGAGCGGGCGGTGCAGCGTATGTTTTGGCGGTGCAGCGTATGAGCGGGCGGTGCAGCGTATGAGCGGGCGGTGCAGCGTATGAGCTTGCGGTGCAGCGTATGAGCGGGCGGTGCAGCGTATGAGCGGGCGGTGCAGCGTAAAAGCGTGCGGTGCAGCGTATGAGCGGGCGGTGCAGCGTATGAGCGGGCGGTGCAGTGTATGTTTCGCCGGTGCAGTGTATGAGCGGGCGGTGCAGCGTATGAGCGTGCGGTCCAGTGTATGAGCGTGCGGTGCAGCGTATGAGCGGGCGGTGCAGCGTATGTTTTGGCGGTGCAGCGTATGAGCGGGCGGTGCAGCGTATGAGCGGGCGGTGCAGCGTATGAGCGGGCGGTGCAGCGTATGAGCGGGCGGTGCAGCGTATGTTTTGGCGGTGCAGCGTATGTTTTGGCGGTGCAGCGTATGAGCGGGCGGTGCAGCGTATGAGCGGGCGGTGCAGCGTATGAGCGGGCGGTGCAGCGTATGAGCTTGCGGTGCAGCGTATGAGCGGGCGGTGCAGCGTATGAGCGGGCAATGCAGCGTAAAAGCGTGCGGTGCAGCGTATGAGCGGGCGGTGCAGCGTATGAGCGGGCGGTGCAGTGTATGTTTCGCCGGTGCAGTGTATGAGCGGGCAATGCAGCGTATGTTTTGGCGGTGCAGCGTATGTTTTGGCGGTGCAGCGTATGAGCGGGCGGTGCAGCGTATGTTTTGGCGGTGCAGCGTATGAGCGGGCGGTGCAGCGTATGAGCGGGCGGTGCAGCGTATGAGCTTGCGGTGCAGCGTATGAGCGGGCGGTGCAGCGTATGAGCGGGCGGTGCAGCGTAAAAGCGTGCGGTGCAGCGTATGAGCGGGCGGTGCAGCGTATGAGCGGGCGGTGCAGTGTATGTTTCGCCGGTGCAGTGTATGAGCGGGCGGTGCAGCGTATGAGCGTGCGGTCCAGTGTATGAGCGTGTGGTGCAGCGTATGAGCGGGCGGTGCAGCGTATGAGCGGGCGGTGCAGCGTATGAGCGGGCGGTGCAGCGTATGAGCGGGCGGTGCAGCGTATGAGCGGGCGGTGCAGCGTATGAGCGGGCGGTGCAGCGTATGAGCGGGCGGTGCAGCGTATGAGCGGGCGGTGCAGCGTATGAGCGGGCGGTGCAGCGTATGAGCGGGCGGTGCAGCGTATGAGCGGGCGGTGCAGCGTATGAGCGGGCGGTGCAGCGTATGAGCGGGCGATGCAGTGTATGAGCGGGCGGCGCAGCGTATGAGCGGGCGGTACAGCGTATGATCGGGCGGTGCAGCGTATGAGCTGGCGGTGCAGCGTATGAGCGTGCGGTGCAGCGTATGAGCGGGCGGTGCAGCGTATGAGCGGGCGGTGCAGCGTATGAGCGGGCGGTGCAGCGTATGAGCGGGCGGTGCAGCGTATGAGCGGGCGGTGCAGCGTATGAGCGGGCGGTGCAGCGTATGAGCGGGCGGTGCAGCGTATGAGCGGGCGGTGCAGCGTATGAGCGGGCGGTGCAGCGTATGAGCGGGCGGTGCAGCGTATGAGCGGGCGGTGCAGCGTATGAGCGGGCGGTGCAGCGTATGAGCGGGCGGTGCAGCGTATGAGCGGGCGGTGCAGCGTATGAGCGGGCGGTGCATGGAGTGTGAGAAAACGTGAGGAAGAACCATTGGTTTCATTAGGAGAGATGGGGGTATACATAGTAGTGCTAGGGGGGTTTGGTTGGAACCAAGCCAACATTATTGGCCCCCACCAATAAGTTGGTTTGAGGGATTATTGGGGGGACCAATAATGTTGACCAAAGGTGGTTCAACATTATTGGGGGGGCCAATAATTCCCAACCCAACCTTGGGGGCCAAGGTTTGAGTTCCAACCCCCAACTAGGGTTAGTCCTAGTTCTACACCCAAACTAAGTTTGGGTGGCTATCTCTATCCTAAGCTTTAGGATTGATGTAGGTTACAATGAGGATGGTAATCTGACACAACCCTTTAACCTACAGAAATCCATAAGCTTGGGAAGAGAGAGAGCAACAACGGAGGGTAGTGAGCGGGAGGGGCTGGACGCGGAGGTGTGGGTGGAGGAGGAGTGGGAGTGGTGGGAGTGGGGGTGGAGGGGAGAAGATGCTGAACTTGTTGAGGGATGTGATATGGGAGATGCTGAGTGAGGACACTGTGAAGGTTGGGAGTAGCGAGGTGATAGGCGGGGAGGGTGTGGATGTCATGGCGAAGCTCGAGCTTGTCAATAGCTCCGAGCCTATGGGAGTGGAGTCGTCCGCCATGAGGAGGAGGAGGGGAGGAGGGGGTGACGACACCGGCTTGAGGGTGGGTGCGGTCAAAGAGGGGGGGGGGGAGGGACGACACCACCTGGAAAGGTGGTGCGGTCATGTTGCGTGCGACAGCGCCGGGTGACCCGCAACGGCGTTTGTGTCGCCTGCGGTTGCGCCGTGCTGACTGCGCGTGTGTGTCCGTCCGCGGATGCGCCTGTTCGCCCACGGGTGCGCGTTCGTTCGCGGCTGCACCTCGTCGCCCGCGGGTGCGGGTCCGTCCGCGGATGCGCCTCGTCGCCCGCGGGTGTGCGTCCGTCCGCGGATGCGCCTCGTCGCTCGCGGGTGCGCGTCCGTCCACGGATGCGCCGCGTCGCCCGCGGGTGCGCGTCCGTCCGCGGATGCGCCTCGTCGCCCGCGGGTGCGCGTCCGTCCGCGGATGCGCCTCGTCGCCCGCGGGTGCGCGTCCGTCCGCGGATGCGCCTCGTCGCCCGCGGGTGCGCGTCCGTCCGCGGATGCGCCTCGTCGCCTGCGGGTGCGCGTCCGTCCGCGGATGCGCCTCGTCGCCCGCGGGTGCGCGTCCGTCCGCGGATGCGCCTCGTTGCCCGCGGGTGCGCGTCCGTCCGAGGATGCGCCTCGTCGCCCGCGGGTGTCCGTCCGTCAGCGGAAATCGCCGCGGTGGTCGCGTCCGCCCTCGTCGGCGGAATTCGCCGCGGTGGTCGCGTCCGCCCTCGTCGGCGGAATCCGCCGCGGTGCTCGCGTCCGCCCTCGTCGGCGGAATCCGCTGCGGTGGTCGCGTCCGCCCTCGTCGGCGGAAATCGCGGCGGTGGTCGCGTCCGCCCTCGTCGGCGGAATCCGCCGCGGTGGTCGCGTCCGCCCTCGTCAGTGGAATCCGCCGCGGTGGTCGCGTCCGCCCTCGTCGGCGGAATCCGCCGCGGTGGTCGCGTCCGCCCTCGTTGGCGGGATGCGCCGCGGTGAGGGAGGGGAGGGGAGGGGGGGGAGGGAGCGGGCTGCCGATCGTAACTTGTGCGGGGGAGGCACGGGAGAGTGCGTGAGTACGAGGGGGGAGGGGGGCCGTGAAGGCGTAATAGCGCAACTCGCGAAGTAGCAAAGAGACGTGTGAGAGAGGGGGCCGTGATACGGCACGCGTTAGGTGTGGTCCTTAGGATCGAGAGACGGTGTTAACCGTTGTAGCTCTGATACCATGTGAGAAAACGTGAGGAAGAACCATTGGTTTCATTAGGAGAGATGGGGGTATACATAGTAGTGCTAGGGGGGGTTTGGTTGGAACCAAGCCAACATTATTGGCCCCCACCAATAAGTTGGTTTGAGGGATTATTGGGGGGACCAATAATGTTGACCAAACAACATTATTGGGGGGGCCAATAATTCCCAACCCAACCTTGGGGGCCAAGGTTTGAGTTCCAACCCCTAACTAGGGTTAGTCCTAGTTCTACACCCAAACTAAGTTTGGGTGGCTATCTCTATCCTAAGCTTTTAGGGTTGATGTAGGTTACAATGAGGATGGTAATCTGACATGTAGCGTATGAGGGTGCGGTGCAGCGTTGAGAACTGGAGGTTGCCTCATGGTACTCAAACCATCATGCTCCCTCTGCTCAACTGCTCCTTCGCTTTACCACTATCATCACCAGGCCACCCTTGTTTTCACCTTGCCTGTGCAACAAGGGTCCCTATACGGAGTCATTCTGTTCTCATCTTTTTGCTCATTAATACGAAGGGTTATGCACGACCACCAGGTGCCACAACCCCACTCTCCAGGTGCACGGCTGCTTTATTGTGCAGTCACCAAAGCACAGCTCTGTGCTCTCTCTGCCAAACTGCTTCTTGACTCACCTCGCCATAGTCCCATCCGCCACAGTCCCCCAGCTCGGACTGCAGCTCCAGTCCCCCACCTGGGACTGCAGCTCCAGTCCCCAAGCTGGGACTGCAGCTCCAGTCCCCAAGCTGGGACTGCAGCTCCAGTCCCCAAGCTGGGACTGCAGCTCCAGTCCCCAAGCTGGGACTGCAGCTCCAGTCCCCAAGCTGGGACTGCAGCTCCAGTCCCCAAGCTGGGACTGCAGCTCCAGTCCCAAGGCTGGGACTGCAGCTCCAGTCCCCAAGCTGGGACTGCAGCTCCAGTCCTCACGCTGGGACTGCAGCTCCAGTCCCCAAGCTGGGACTGCAGCTCCAGTCCCCAAGCTGGGACTGCAGCTCCAGTCCCCAAGCTGGGACTGCAGCTCCAGTCCCCAAGCTGGGACTGCAGCTCCAGTCCCCAAGCTGGGACTGCAGCTCCAGTCCCCAAGCTGGGACTGCAGCTCCAGTCCCCAAGCTGGGACTGCAGCTCCAGTCCCCAAGCTGGGACTGCAGCTCCAGTCCCCAAGCTGGGACTGCAGCTCCAGTCCCAAGGCTGGGACTGCAGCTCCAGTCCCCAAGCTGGGACTGCAGCTCCAGTCCTCACGCTGGGACTGTAGCTCCAGTCCCCAAGCTGGGACTGCAGCTCCAGTCCCCAAGCTGGGACTGCAGCTCCAGTCCCCAAGCTGGGACTGCAGCTCCAGTCCCCAAGCTGGGACTGCAGCTCCAGTCCCAAGGCTGGGACTGCAGCTCCAGTCCCCAAGCTGGGACTGCAGCTCCAGTCCCCAAGCTGGGACTGCAGCTCCAGTCCCCAAGCTGGGACTGCAGCTCCAGTCCCCAAGCTGGGACTGCAGCTCCAGTCCCCAAGCTGGGACTGCAGCTCCAGTCCCCAAGCTGGGACTGCAGCTCCAGTCCCCAAGCTGGGACTGCAGCTCCAGTCCCCAAGCTGGGACTGCAGCTCCAGTCCCCAAGCTGGGACTGCAGCTCCAGTCCCCAAGCTGGGACTGCAGCTCCAGTCCCCAAGCTGGGACTGCAGCTCCAGTCCCCAAGCTGGGACTGCAGCTCCAGTCCCCAAGCTGGGACTGCAGCTCCAGTCCCCAAGCTGGGACTGCAGCTCCAGTCCCCAAGCTGGGACTGCAGCTCCAGTCCCCAAGCTGGGACTGCAGCTCCAGTCCTCACGCTGGGACTGCAGCTCCAGTCCCCAAGCTGGGACTGCAGCTCCAGTCCCCAAGCTGGGACTGCAGCTCCAGTCCCCAAGCTGGGACTGCAGCTCTAGTCCCAAGGCTGGGACTGCAGCTCCAGTCTCCAAGCTGGGACTGCAGCTCCAGTCCCCAAGCTGGGACTGCAGCTCCAGTCCCCAAGCTGGGACTGCAGCTCCAGTCCCCAAGCTGGGACTGCAGCTCCAGTCCCCAAGCTGGGACTGCAGCTCCAGTCCCCAAGCTGGGACTGCAGCTCCAGTCCCCAAGCTGGGACTGCAGCTCCAGTCCCCAAGCTGGGACTGCAGCTCCAGTCCCCAAGCTGGGACTGCAGCTCCAGTCCCCAAGCTGGGACTGCAGCTCCAGTCCCCAAGCTGGGACTGCAGCTCCAGTCCCCAAGCTGGGACTGCAGCTCCAGTCCCCAAGCTGGGACTGCAGCTCCAGTCCCCAAGCTGGGACTGCAGCTCCAGTCCCCAAGCTGGGACTGCAGCTCCAGTCCCCAAGCTGGGACTGCAGCTCCAGTCCCCAAGCTGGGACTGCAGCTCCAGTCCCCAAGCTGGGACTGCAGCTCCAGTCCCCAAGCTGGGACTGCAGCTCCAGTC
This sequence comes from Closterium sp. Yama58-4, assembly GCA_947470075.1. NCBI lineage: Eukaryota > Viridiplantae > Streptophyta > Zygnematophyceae > Desmidiales > Closteriaceae > Closterium > Closterium sp. Yama58-4. Next base: position 674,323 of record CANIUD010000256.1, read on the forward strand.
CCCAAGCTGGGACTGCAGCTCCAGTCCCCAAGCTGGGACTGCAGCTCCAGTCCCCAAGCTGGGACTGCAGCTCCAGTCCCCAAGCTGGGACTGCAGCTCCAGTCCCCAAGCTGGGACTGCAGCTCCAGTCCCCAAGCTGGGACTGCAGCTCCAGTCCCCAAGCTGGGACTGCAGCTCCAGTCCCCAAGCTGGGACTGCAGCTCCAGTCCCCAAGCTGGGACTGCAGCTCCAGTCCCCAAGCTGGGACTGCAGCTCCAGTCCCCAAGCTGGGACTGCAGCTCCAGTCCCCAAGCTGGGACTGCAGCTCCAGTCCCCAAGCTGGGACTGCAGCTCCAGTCCCCAAGCTGGGACTGCAGCTCCAGTCCCCAAGCTGGGACTGCAGCTCCAGTCCCCAAGCTGGGACTGCAGCTCCAGTCCCCAAGCTGGGACTGCAGCTCCAGTCCCCACGCTGGGGCTGCAGCTCCAGTCCCCAAGCTGGGACTGCAGCTCCAGTCCCCAAGCTGGGACTGCAGCTCCAGTCCCCAAGCTGGGACTGCAGCTCCAGTCCCCAAGCTGGGACTGCAGCTCCAGTCCCCAAGCTGGGACTGCAGCTCCAGTCCCCAAGCTGGGACTGCAGCTCCAGTCCCCAAGCTGGGACTGCAGCTCCAGTCCCCAAGCTGGGACTGCAGCTCCAGTCCCCAAGCTGGGACTGCAGCTCCAGTCCCCAAGCTGGGACTGCAGCTCCAGTCCCCAAGCTGGGACTGCAGCTCCAGTCCCCAAGCTGGGACTGCAGCTCCAGTCCCCAAGCTGGGACTGCAGCTCCAGTCCCCAAGCTGGGACTGCAGCTCCAGTCCCAAGGCTGGGACTGCAGCTCCAGTCCCCAAGCTGGGACTGCAGCTCCAGTCCTCACGCTGGGACTGCAGCTCCAGTCCCCAAGCTGGGACTGCAGCTCCAGTCCCCAAGCTGGGACTGCAGCTCCAGTCCCCAAGCTGGGACTGCAGCTCCAGTCCCCAAGCTGAAACTGCAGCTCCAGTCCCCAAGCTGGGACTGCAGCTCCAGTCCCCAAGCTGGGACTGCAGCTCCAGTCCCCAAGCTGGGACTGCAGCTCCAGTCCCCAAGCTGGGACTGCAGCTCCAGTCCCCAAGCTGGGACTGCAGCTCCAGTCCCCAAGCTGGGACTGCAGCTCCAGTCCCCAAGCTGGGACTGCAGCTCCAGTCCCCAAGCTGGGACTGCAGCTCCAGTCCCAAGGCTGGGACTGCAGCTCCAGTCCCCAAGCTGGGACTGCAGCTCCAGTCCTCACGCTGGGACTGCAGCTCCAGTCCCCAAGCTGGGACTGCAGCTCCAGTCCCCAAGCTGGGACTGCAGCTCCAGTCCCCAAGCTGGGACTGCAGCTCCAGTCCCCAAGCTGGGACTGCAGCTCCAGTCCCCAAGCTGGGACTGCAGCTCCAGTCCCCAAGCTGGGACTGCAGCTTCAGCCCCCACGCTGGGACTGCAGCTCCAGTCCCCAAGCTGGGACTGCAGCTCCAGTCCCCAAGCTGGGACTGCAGCTCCAGTCCCCAAGCTGGGACTGCAGCTCCAGTCCCCAAGCTGGGACTGCAGCTCCAGTCCCCAAGCTGGGACTGCAGCTCCAGTCCCCAAGCTGGGACTGCAGCTCCAGTCCCCAAGCTGGGACTGCAGCTCCAGTCCCCAAGCTGGGACTGCAGCTCCAGTCCCAAGGCTGGGACTGCAGCTCCAGTCCCCAAGCTGGGACTGCAGCTCCAGTCCTCACGCTGGGACTGCAGCTCCAGTCCCCAAGCTGGGACTGCAGCTCCAGTCCCCAAGCTGGGACTGCAGCTCCAGTCCCCAAGCTGGGACTGCAGCTCCAGTCCCAAGGCTGGGACTGCAGCTCCAGTCCCCAAGCTGGGACTGCAGCTCCAGTCCTCACGCTGGGACGGCAGCTCCAGTCCCCACGCTGGAACGGCAGCTCCAGTCCCCAAGCTGGGACTGCAGCTCCAGTCCCCAAGCTGGGACTGCAGCTCCAGTCCTCACGCTGGGACTGCAGCTCCAGTCCTCACGCTGGGACTGCAGCTCCAGTCCTCACGCTGGGACGGCAGCTCCAGTCCCCAAGCTGGAACGGCAGCTCCAGTCCCCAAGCTGGGACTGCAGCTCCAGTCCCCAAGCTGGGACTGCAGCTCCAGTCCTCACGCTGGGACTGCAGCTCCAGTCCCCAAGCTGGGACTGCAGCTCCAGTCCCCAAGCTGGGACTGCAGCTCCAGTCCCAAGGCTGGGACTGCAGCTCCAGTCCCCAAGCTGGGACTGCAGCTCCAGTCCTCACGCTGGGACGGCAGCTCCAGTCCCCACGCTGGAACGGCAGCTCCAGTCCCCAAGCTGGGACTGCAGCTCCAGTCCCCAACGCGCCTGCACGGTTCAGCGTGTGAGCGTGCGGTGCAGCGTGTGAGCAGGCGGTGCAGCGTGTGAGCGTGCGGTGCAGCGTACGAGCGTGCGTTGTAGTGTATGAGCGTGCGGTGCACAGTTCATCATTCACGCTCGCCACTGTGACAATCATGTTTCTTCCCCCGCCCCTCCCCTTCTCTCCCCCAACCCGCTTCCCTTTTCCCCCAGCAACTGTTCCTGGCGGGCAATCACCTCTCCTCCCTCGCATCGATTTTGAGTCAGCTCAGAAGTCCGTCTCCTTTCCCCCTTTCTCCCACTTCCCCCCCTCCTCCTTTCCCCCAGCAACTGTTCCTGGCGGGCAATCACCTCTCCTCCCTCGCATCGCTGCCTCGACTCCCCTCACTCGAGGTATGCTTGCTGCTCTTGTCCCATGCCCGCGCCACACCCACGCCATGCCCATGCCACGCCCGCTCTTTCCCATGCCATGCCCACGTTCTCCTCACCTTCATGCCTCCTGCTTCACACTCGTTCCATCCAATGCAAACATTGCCATGTGCACTGCTTCCCTCTCCTCTCCACTCCCAACCCTCCTCACCATCACCTGCTCGCCCCCCATCTCACCTCTGTTCCCACCCATTCCCCCCAACCCATGCTTTCACCCGTCCACTCTTCCACCCAACCCCTCACCCGGCCATCCCCCCTACCCGCTGCACCCCTCTGCACCGCTCTCAGTTCCTCTCAGTATCCCAGAACGCGCTCTGCCTCGTTGACATGCCGTCTCAACCCCGCCTCAAGGTGTGTATCCTCAAACTAGCTGAACCGAGCTGTACCGAGCATAGCACAAACACCCCCCCCTCCCCACTGCGCCTCTCAGTTCCTCTCAGTGTCCCAGAACTTGCTCTGCCTCATTGACATGCTGTCTCAACCGAGCTGAACCGAGCATAGCACAGACACACCCCTCCCCACCGCACTCCTCAGTTCCTCTCAGTGTCCCAGAACTCGCCCTGTCTCATTGACATGCCGTCTCAACCCCGACTTAAGGTGCGCATCCCAACCCAGCTCAACCGAACTTGATCTTGCTCAACTGAGCTGAACCAGTTTACACACAGCCACACACACACGCATGCCACCGTCGTCGACTTGCCTCGCAACCTTGCTCCCACCATGGGCTGTCCTTGCTCGCTGGAAATGGAAGAGATGAACCCACTTCTCTCTCTTCCAACGCGCCTCTTTCTGTGTCTCCCTGTCCACCTATCTGCTACCAATCTGCCCCTCTCTCTTTTCCACCAGGTGCTCACAGCCAGCAGCAACAGCATCGCCTCCTTTGAATCCTTCCCCCTCCTGCCCGCCCTAGAGGTCCGTGCCCCACCTTGCCCCACCTTCCCTCTCCGGCCCACTCTAGAAGCCTATGTCCTACATTGCTCTGCCTACCTGTCCATGCTCCATGTTCCATGCCCTTTGAGCCCTGTGCTTCATGCTCGGTCTACCCATCTTCCATGCAATGTCCGGTCTTTGCTCAGTGCGCTGCAACTCCCTCCTCTGATTCTCGTTCACGAGGGACAGATGCACTCTGACTCGTTCTCCCCCTCTCCCTTTCCCTTTTTCCCCGGTCCCACACCAACTAACAGCACCTCCGTGTGGATGACAACCCAATAGAGGAGACGCCTGCTCCGCACTTTGCGGCCATTCTGCTCGCCGCCTCCTCCCTGCTCTCCTTCAACTCCTCAGGTGCCTCCTCCCTCCTCACCTCACCTTTCTTGTATTTTTGTAATAGGTTGCACTTGCACCATCGTCTCGTCACCTTCCTTGTCCTGTATCCCTCCCCTTCTTGTATTTATTCTCAATCTTCAATGCAGCAGCTTGTGCTTCATGTTTGCACGTGCGCGCCTCTGCATGTGTGCGCTTCTGTGTGCCCGCGTGTGTGCGTGCATGCACGCGTGTGTGTATCTGTGTGTCCACCCGTGCATGTGCACGCATGCATGCATGCGTTTGTGGATGAGCAGCCATAAGTGAGGATGACCGTGCGGCGGTGGAGGAAGCAGGAGGAGGGCACGGGCCCATGTGTGTGTGCATGGGATGGCTACCACCATCCTCTTTGATCTCCGACATACCAGGTATGACTTTTACACATAATCAAGGAGTGAGGGGAGGGCATGGAGCCCTGTGCTTGTGCGCATAGGTTGGCTGCCCATATCCCCTCGGTCGGTGACCTGCCAGGTGCCACCCATCAAGCGTTGCCCCTGCCCCTGACCCTGCCGCTGCCATATACCTTTCAACCTCCCATCTGTGCCTGCCTCACATCCCCCCTTCTCCCTCCCCCCCCACCTGTCCCCCCTCTTCCTCCAGCCTCCCTGGTGTCCTTCCTGGCAATGCAGTGGGCGTCCATGCTCCCCATCGGCTTCACCCTCGCGTCGCTGCTGCTGCTTGAACCCCCCAGCTTCCCCCCCTCTATCCCCTGCCCCCGTCCCAGCCTCCCTGGTGTCCTTCCTCGCATTGCACTGGGCGCCCATGCTCCCTGCCGGCTTCACCCTCGCCTCGCTGCTGCTCGACCGCCCCATAGAGGACCACCCCTGCCACTGCCGCCTGCCTATCTCCCCTCCCCCATCCTCCCCACCCCCCTGTCCCCACAGCCTCGCTGGTGTCGTTCCTTGCCACCCAGTGGGCACCATTGCTCCCTGCCGGCTACACCCTCGCCTCGCTGCTGCTCGACAGGCCCATAGAGGACCGCCCCTGCCACTGCCGCCTGCTGCTGCAGCGCTCCAGTGCTGGGACACGGACGAGGGGAGATGGGGGCGAGGATGGGGGTGAGGATGGGGGGAGTGATGGGGGGAAAGATGTGGAGGAGGATGAGGGGGAGAATGTGGGATTTTCAGTCGAAGATGAGGGAGTAGGGTCAAGGGAGAGGGGAAAGGAGGGGGAGGGAGTTGACGAGGAAGCATCGGAGTCTGCGGGTGTGGCGATGCGGTATGAGTGGCTGCGGCGGGGCAAAGGGGCGATGGAGTTCACTGCCATTCCCGATGCTGAAGGGGAGGTGAGTTGACTGAAGAAGGGGAGGGGCCATCATCAGTGTCGGCTGGTGTGGCGGTGCGGTATGAGTGGTTGCGGCGGGGCAAAGGAGCAACGGAGTTCACTGCAATTCCCGATGCTGAAGGGGAGGTGAGGACACACTCTTGAGTAGGCAGCCTCAATAACTAGGTGTGTTGTGCATGGGAGCCATATGCATTGCATTGCTCCCTCCCACCACTGTCTGCTTTGACGCCCTCCGTGACTCTGTCTCAAACATGCATGCATGTCACTCACATCACACCGTCCCTCCCTCCCACCCCTCTCGTCTCTCCCATCCCACCAGGTGTACACGCCCTCCTTCTCGGACGTGCATGCATGTCTCGCTGTGCGCTGCACTCTAGAGGCAGACGCCTCAGAAGAACCACCCTGCATCTCACCTCACCCACCCCACCACCCTGCCCCTCACTACCCTGCCCCCCGCCACCCTGCCTCGCACCACCCTTTCTCCCCATCTCATCAGGTGTACACGCCCTCCTTCTCAGACGTGCATGCATGTCACTCACATCACACCGTCCCTCCCTCCCACCCCTCTCGTCTCTCCCATCTCATCAGGTGTACACGCCCTCCTTCTCGGACGTGCATGCATGTCTCGCTGTGCGCTGCACCCCGCTGCTCCACGGCCAGCCCTGCACGCCCCTCCTCCTCACCACACCGCCGGTTGTCCCTGGTACGTTCCTAATCCAACACCAGAGACGACCGGTGTATGTATGTGCCATGCCATGAGGTTGTGTGGTGTCACGTTATGTGCGCTACACCCCGCTGCTCCACAGCCAGCCCTGCACGCCCCTCCTCCTCATCACTCCACCAGTTGCCTTGGTAGGTTCCCCACTCCCACTAACACGAGGAGGTGTGTTTTCACTCCCAGGAAGCTGTGCTTTCCCATCCCCATTGACATGAAAAGGTCCTGATGAGTCGGGGTATGCATGCGTGCGTCCATGCCTGTGTGCATACATCCACCTGTGAGTCCTTGCCCTGCACCCATGCACCCCATGCACCCACACACGACCCGGCATACCACGAGTGCGCCATGTGTCGCTGGGAGGGGCGGCGGTGGAGGGGGGTGTGCTGACAGCCTACGTGTGCGTGTGCACATATGTGTTTGGATCTCTTATACATGACTGCCTCCCTGCATCGATGCCTCCACACAGGCCCGGGCATACCACGAGTGCACCACGTGTCGTTGGGAGGGGAGGCGGTGGAGGGCGGTGTGCTGACAGCCATGGTGGAGGTGGGGTGGAGCTCGGGCGAGCCAGGGCCGTGCCAGTACAGGTGGGGGCTAGGACAGTGGAGTAAAACCTCCTAGATGCTTCTCTTATTGACTCGACAAAACAGAAAGAGAAAAAAATGGGTTAAAGGGCTAATGCACACAGAGATTTGATTTACTCGTAAGTTTCTTGTTGTGAGGTGCAACAGGCCTCCAAGGTTCTTCTCCCTCTCTTTTGCCCCTCCCCTTGGTTTTTCCTCCTTCATTGCACTCTACCTACCCACCCACCCAACCTTACCTTGGACTTGTTCTCGCCCCCTCCCCTGTCCCTCCCAAACCAAATGCTCCTCTTCCTCCTTCTCCACCTTCCCCTCTCATCCCCACCCCCTACCACTCAGTTGGACTCGCCTTATGCCCACAGCTCAGGGCGGGACAACAAGGGAGGAGGTGCAGAGGGGTGGGGAGGAGTACTCCCTATCTCTGCACGACGTGGGGTGTGTGTTGCAGCTCTCCTTCACCCCGGTGTCTGCTGCAGGCGTCAGGGGGGAACCCGCCTCTGCCACCTCTCCCCTCATTGCTGCTGGTGAGAATGGGTGCAGAGGGGTGGGGAGGGGTGTGTGTGTGTTGCAGCTCGCCTTCACCCCGGTGTCTGCTGCAGGCGTCTGGGGGGAACCCGCCTCTGCCACCTCTCCCCTCATTGCTGCTGGTGAGATTGGGTGTAGAGGGGTGGGGAGGGGTGTGTGCTGCAGTGCAGTTCTCCTTCACCCCAGAGTCTACTGCAGGGGTCAGGGGGCAACCCGCCGCTGCCACCTCTCATCTTACTGCTAGTGGTGGGAATGGATGGTTGGAAAGAGGAGTGAGAGTGAGTTGTGAGCAAGCACGGGGTCCGAGGGGAAGCTACTCTGGGGAATTGCTGCGCTGCAAGCAATGTTATTTTATGCTGGCTCAACCCCTTCCCCTTCCCCTCCCCCTCCCGCCTCCCCTTCCCCCTTCCGCTCCCCCTCCAGCGCCCCCCCAGGTGCAGCAGGTGGCGGTAGAAGGGGAGGCGCTCCTGGGGGGAATGCTGCGGGCGGGAGAAGCTTTTTTGCTGCAGGCATTGTTATGCTTATGCTGGCTCACCCGCTTCCATTCCCCCTCCCCCTCCCCCTCCCCATTCACGCTTCTCTCTTCCTCTTTCCCTCTCCAGCGCCCCTCCAGGTGCAGCAGGTGGCGGAGGGGGAAGCACTGCTGGGGGGGGTGCTGCAAGCGATTTTATGCCTATGCTGGTTCACTCTCCCCCCATGCTTCCCCCATGCTTCCCCCATGCTTCCCCCATGCTTCCCCCATGCTTCCCCCATGATTGCTCCTGCTCCTCCCGCGCTTCCCCCCACCCTTCCCTCTCCCCTTCCAGCCCCTCCCCAGGTGCAGCAGGTGGCGGTGGAGGGGGAGGCGCTGCTGGGGGGGGGTGCTGCGGGCGAGGAGAAGCCTTTTTGCTGCAGGCAATGTTATGCTTATGCTGGCTCACCCGCTTCCATTCCCCCTCCCCCTCCCCCTCCCCATTCACGCTTCCCTCTTCCCCTTTCCCTCTCCAGCCCCTCCCCAGGTGCAGCAGGTGGCGGTGGAGGGGGAAGCACTGCTGGGGAGAGTGCTTCAAGCGATTTTATGCCTATGCTGGTTCACTCTCCCCCCATGCTTCCCCCATGCTTGCTCCTGCTCCTCCCACGTTTCCCCCCACCCTTCCCTCTCCCCTTCCAGCCCCTCCCCAGGTGCAGCAGGTGGCGGTGGAGGGGGAAGCACTGCTGGGGGGGGTGCTGCAAGCGAGGGGGAGTTACTTTGGGGGGGCGGAGGGCGCGAGTTTGCTGCAGTGGTTTCGGGAGGAGGGGGGGGTGGCGGAGGGGGAAGGGGGAGAGGGAGGAGAAGGAAGCGGTGTGGCTGGTGCTGGTATTAGCCGCGTGAGGTGAGTGGGGAATCTGTAATGTGATGGGCATGGCCGCATGGGTGGTGCTGGGGGGGGTTGCTGAGGGCGAGGGGAACTTACTTTGGGGGGGCGGAGGGGGCGAGCCTGCTGCAGTGGTTCCGGGAGGAAGGGGGGGAGGCGGAGGGGGGAGTGGAGGAAGGGGAAGAAGGAAGGAGTGTGGCTGGTGTTGGCAGTAGCAGCGGCCGTGTGCGGTGAGTGGGGCATGGGTGGTGTGAGGTGGTGTGAGGTGGTGTGAGGTGAGTTCCAGTGGGTGAGGGCAGAGAGTACTCAGTACAGGCGGATGATGTGGGCTGCCTGCCACGTGCTGCTGCGAAGAGCGATAGACTCCCTTCTCATGTAAACTGTGACTCGTGTCACTTACCCCACCACCCTCACTCCCTTTCCCCCATACTCCAGACTAGTGCCAGTGGGCGAGGGCAGGGAGTACGCAGTGCAGGCGGATGACGTGGGCTGCCACTCTCCATCCATTGCCTCGTGTATCAGTCTCACTCCCTCCCGCCCCTCTCCTCACGTCCTTTTCTCCCAATCCGCTCAGACTAGTGCCAGTGGGCGAGGGCAGGGAGTACGCAGTGCAGGCGGATGACGTGGGCTGCCACCTGCTGCTGCGCTACACGCCAGTCGCCTCCTCAGGTGATGCATACAGACGGAGTGCGGTGTGTGCTGTGTGCTGTGTGCTACCTTCAGGTGATTCTCTCCACGTCCCATCGAGTCTCTGCATGCATTCCTCCTCATCAACCCAAATACCCCGCATCACTCCATCTCAGCCTTTTTCACATCACCCCACTTCGTCCCCCATCACCCCATCTCGACCCTCATCAACCCATCCCACCCCTCATCACCGCCTTTCTGTATTTCTGAGCAGGTCTGATAGGAGAGCCGGTCACAGCACGCTCGCCCATCATCTGCCTCCGTACGTGCCGCACCTTTCCCTGCCCTGCCCTGCCCTGCCCTGTCCGAGTTCGCCCTGCGGCCTGCTATATCGTCCCAAGCATGTACCAAGAAGCTCCCCCTTTTCCATCCATGCATCCACCTCATAAACCCCAAACCCTGAATTCTTAACCAGGCACTCCCTCTCTGTGTGCCTGCACACCTTACTTCACCCACCTGCTTGCACTAACCTCCTCTCCTCCGCTATTTCTCTCCTCCGTCCCTTCCTTTCCTTCCTCCATCGTCCCTCCTCCCCTTTCTCCTCCACTGGCACCCCCTCGCCCCTCTTCTTCCCACCACCAGCCCTGCCGCGAGCCACCGACGTGGCAATAGAAGGGCCACTGGTGGAAGGTGGGGAGGTGCGGGTGCGAGCGCGGTTGCAGTGGGCAGAGGAGGGGCGCAGCGAGGTGGAATGGTTCTTCACTCACACGCCCCACTCCCTCTCAACTGCGGACCTTCAGCCCATCACTGCTGAGACCCCCAACTCCATGGTGAGTGGAGCGCGACGGGGTGCAGCCTGGTGGGGTGCAGCCTGGTGGGGTGCAGCAAAGAGGGGCGTAGCGAGGTGGCATCAGATTCTTTAGACACACGCCCTACGCTCTTCCCATGACCCATAACTCATCACTTCTGTTCTGAGACACCTGACTCCTTGGTGAGTGTGCCATCATCCGTCTCCTTTCCCCCTGGTACTCAAATGCATCACTCCTCCCTCCCTGCAATCCCTTCACTTGGTCCTTCCTCTTCCACCCTGGATCACCACCAGGCGCTCACAGTGCCTCTGGAGGCCATAGGGTCGCACCTGGCAGTGCGGCTGGTTCCAGCGCGGGCAGATGGCGTCAAAGGCAGGCCTGTGGTCGCCGTGTCCTCTGCTGCTGTCACAGGTGGGTGGGCTGTGGGCCTGTTGCTGTGTTGACTGGTGCAGTTACAGGTGGGTGGGCTGTAACAGTGCGGGTGGTGCCGGTGCGGGCAGATGGCGTCAAAGGCAGGCCTGTGGTTGCCGTGTCCTCTGCTGCTGTCACAGGTGGGTGAATGGTTGGCATGGCTGCTGGCTGATGGCTGATGGCTGATGGCTGATGGCTGATGGCTGATGGCTGATGGCTGATGGCTGATGGCTGATGGCTGATGGCTGATGGCTGATGGCTGATGGCTGATGGCTGATGGCTGATGGCTGATGGCTGATGGCTGACGGCTGACGGCTGACGGCTGATGGCTGATGGCTGATGGCTGATGGCTGATGGCTGATGGCTGATGGCTGATGGCTGATGGCTGATGGCTGATGGCTGATGGCTGATGGCTGATGGCTGATGGCTGATGGCTGATGGCTGATGGCTGATGGCTGATGGCTGATGGCTGATGGCTGATGGCTGATGGCTGATGGGGAAATACACGTGTCAGAGTGGGGCTGCTGCTGATACCCGCTTTTCCACGCACTAATCCCCAACCCCTTCCCCCTTCCTTCCACCCCGCTCACCCTCGCCCCTATCTCCCCCCAGAGGGCGAGCCGCAGGTGTTGAGTGCGGATATGGAGGGCGAGGAGGAGGAGGGGGGTGTGCTGGTGGGGTATTACACGTACCAGGGAGGCGCCGAGGGGGACTCGCTGCTCGAGTGGTACCGATATGCGGTGAGCAGTGGTTGAATGGTGGTGAATTGCGATGGGCGGTGCAAAGTGCGGGGAGTTGTGGTGCTGTTCTCTTCTTTTGCCTCCTTTACTACAGCTTGACAATGCTGACCAACTCAACGCAGGCCGATGCGCAGTGAGTGAGTGGTGGCAAAACGTAAGTAGACGCGAAATGCAGTGAGTGGTGGCTCTTCCCGCTTTCCCCAACCACCACTTTCCACCCTCCCACCAAACCCCCTCTTTGCCGTCCAGGACGAGGACGGCCAGCCGGGGCCACACGGCGAGCTGGTAGAAGACGATGACGGCGAGCAGCCCCGGATGGCGGGGGGCGGCATGAGTCGGCACGTGCCGTCCGCAAGTGACGTGGGCTGCTTCCTCTCCTTCCGCGTCACCCCTGTGCGATCCGACGGGGCGGTCGGCACCCCCCAGGCCGTCTGCACGGCGGGCCCGATCCGGGCGGCGCTGCCGTCCGTTAGTGACGTGTGGGTGGAGGGCGATCTGGTGGAGGGCGGGCGGCTGGTGCCCAGATGGACGTATGCGGGCGGCAGGCAGGGCAACACGCGCGTGCAATGGTTCTCGGTATGTGCGTGCGAGTCCCTTGTTATGCAGTGAATTTCGAGGCTCCTGGCTCGGTATGTATTTCGTTATGAGTCCTTATTACGCATCCGCTTGCCCATTCGCATGTGAAAGCTTGCTAGGTTGCTTGCTTGCTTGCTTGCTTTCTTGTGCTGCCAACCCCAACATGCTGCCACACCAGTGGTTTTTTTTTTTTTTTTTTTTGTTAATCCCAACACTCATGCATTGGCAATCGCCACATAGTCATTCCAACAACACTCCTCCCAACTCCCACTTACCGGCCCCCCACCCATCCCCACGGCTCTCCATCCCTGCAGATGCTGCCTGACATGAGTGACAGGCGCCGCATACACCCCCTCAACCACCAGGGGGAGGAGGAGGGGGAGGAGGAGGGGGGGCTGCGCGTGGGGGCGGAGGAGGTGGGGCGGGTGGTGGTGGTGGTGTGCGTGCCAGTGAGGGACGATGGGGAGGAGGGCGCTGCTGTGGAGAGCGGTCCTGTTGGGCCCATCATGGCAGGTAAGGGGCTGCAGTGGGAGATTGAGGCGGGGGGGAAGCGAGGAAACGCGGAATGAGAGTGAAACGAGGAAATGGGGGATGGCAGGGGGTGAGAGACAATGGGGGAGGAGGGCGCTGCTGTGGAGAACAGTCCCGTGGGACCCATCATGCCAGGTAAGGGGCTGAAGAGGGGGTGGGTGAGGAGGTTGCGCAGCTCATATTCATGAAGTTTCTCTTGTGCACTCACGCCCCTCTACTCTCTCTCCCCTCTTCCTGTCGTCCCCCTCTCTCTCCCTCTCTTTCCGCCCCTACAGCCCCTCCAGCGTGTGTGCGTCTGGAGGTGGAGGGCAATGCGAGGCCTGGAGGGCTCTTCACCTGCCAGGCATGTCCTCTCATGCATTCACCCCCTCCCTTCTTCCCCTCTCCCTCACCCCTTCCTCCCTATACCCGCACAGCCCCTCCAGTGTGTGTGCGTCTGGAGGTGGAGGGCGATGTGAGGCCTGGAGGGGTGCTCACCTGCCGCGCGCTCTACCATGGCGGGTATTGTGCCTTGCACACATGCCCTGTACTGCATATGCCCTGTACTGCATATGCCCTGTACTGCATATGCCCTGTACTGCATATGCCCTGTACTGCATATGCCCTGTACTGCATATGCCCTGTACTGCATATGCCCTGTACTGCATATGCCCTGTACTGCATATGCCCTGTACTGCATATGCCCTGTACTGCATATGCCCTGTACTGCATATGCCCTGTACTGCATATGCCCTGTACTGCATATGCCCTGTACTGCATATGCCCTGTACTGCATATGCCCTGTACTGCATATGCCCTGTACTGCATATGCCCTGTACTGCATATGCCCTGTACTGCGTATGCCCTGCACTGCATATGCCCTGCACTGCATATGCCCTGCACACGTGCCCTGCACTGCGTATGCCCTGCAAGTGGCCGGCATATGCCTTATGTGCTGTGAATGTGCACTGCATGTGCTGTGAAGTGAATGTTCTCTTGCATGTGAGCTCTTGCTTTCTGCCCCCTTCGCCTACTGGTCGCGTCAGCACGGCAGTCCTTCAGCTTCCTTCCCTGTGAGTCCCCTCTCGCTTATTTTCTCATGCACCCCACCCGTTTTTCCCTCTTTTGTGTGTCCCCCTCCCCCGTATGCCCCATCCGCCCTCCCCGTATGCCCCATCCGCCCTCCCCGTATGCCCCATCCGCCCTCCCCGTATGCCCCATCCGCCCTCCCCGTATGCCCCATCCGCCCTCCCCCGTATGCCCCATCCGCCCTCCCCGTATGCCCCATCCGCCCTCCCCGTATGCCCCATCCGCCCTCCCCGTATGCCCCATCCGCCCTCCCCGTATGCCCCATCCGCCCTCCCCGTATGCCCCATCCGCCCTCCCCGTATGCCCCATCCGCCCTCCCCGTATGCCCCATCCGCCCTCCCCGTATGCCCCATCCGCCCTCCCCCGTATGCCCCATCCGCCCTCCCCGTATGCCCCATCCGCCCTCCCCCGTATGCCCCATCCGCCCTCCCCGTATGCCCCATCCGCCCTCCCCGTATGCCCCATCCGCCCTCCCCGTATGCCCCATCCGCCCTCCCCGTATGCCCCATCCGCCCTCCCCCGTATGCCCCATCGGCGCTCCCCCAATTTGTGCCCCCTCCCTCTGCAGGCAGCAGGGCGAGTGCAGGGTGGCGTGGGTGAGAGTGACGCCCTCAGGGGAGGAGCAGCTCGTCGGGCGGCAAGGTGAGGATACCTTGGGCGCAGGTCTCAAGGTGAGGATACCTTGGGCGCAGGTCTCAAGGTGAGGATACCTTGGGCGCAGGTCTCAAGGTGAGGATACCTTGGGCGCAGGTCTCAAAGTGGAATGAATTAATTTTCGTCAATTCAGTCGACGGACGCAGTCTGATGGAGTACCTGAGTGTGCGGTTGTCCAATTCAGTAACCACCTGTGCACTGATCTGACCGCTGTGCAGGCACGTACAGGGTGACAGCGGAGGACGTGGGGAGTCGCCTGCGAGTGGAGTTCACTCCTGTGCGGGCCGATGGGGCCGCTGGGGAGGTGGCTGCTCTCACCACCGATACAGTCACACCAGGTGCTCCTGTCATGGATGGCTGCTTAGTCACCCCAGTTAGTCACCCCAGTTAGTCACACCAGGCCGCTCACATGCTCTTCCTGTTCCTACCCCTGCCTGCTCCGCCGCTCCCCCACTCCCCTGGTCACCCACACCCACACTCCCTTCCTCCCCTGCCTTTCAGACCGCCGTGTGTGTATCAGTGTGTTGGAGGGGGGCGTGCTGCAGGCAGGCGGGGAGATGCTAGAGCGCGCTGCAGTGGGGGAGAGGGGAGGGGGGGAGAGGGGAGTGGAGGAGAGGGGAGGGGGAGAAGGCGGGCTGGGGGAGGGGAGATCAGGGGAGGGTGGAAGGGGAGAAGGGGGGGCGGGGGAGGGGGACGTATGGGTGGCGTGGTACAGGCAGGGGCGGGACGGGCGGATGGAGCGGATAGAAGGGGCAGAGGGGCGCACGTATGTGCCTCAGGAGGCTGACTATGGCTGCTGTGTGGTGGCGGGGTGAGTGGGGTTCGTTGGGGGGGTAGGGGTTGGGGGGGTGAGGGCAAGAGCGCATAGAGGGGGCAAAAGGGTGCACGTATGTGCCTCAGGAGGCTGACTACGGCTGCTGTGTGGTGGCCGGGTGAGTGGGTTTGGAGTGGTGGGGTGAATGGGGTGGGTTGTGGTGGGGTGGCGTGGCGGGGTGAGTGGGGTTGCAGGGTCACTCGCTGCATCCTCTCTTTTCCATCTCAGCTGAACTATACCCAACCCCACTCCCTTGCCCACTCGCTCCCCCAATCCCAGCCTCCCTTCCCCCACTTCCTCCCACACGCTCTCCCTCACTTCCTCCCGCCTGCTCTCCCTTTCTCTCGATCTCTCCCTCCCCCTCCCTGACTTCCTCCTCTCCCCATTCACTGCCCTCTCAACACCCTCCCTGCGCCACCAGCTGTCGCCTGCGGCTATCTGATGGCACATGGGGCGATGAGGTGCTCTCTGCTCCGGGGCCCATCGTGCTGCCAGGTCAGCTTGTATGGCCATGTCAGTTTGCACTGCCAGGTCAGCTTATATCGCCAGGTCAGCTTATATCGCCAGGTCAGCTTATATCGCCAGGTCAGCTTATATCGCCAGGTCAGCTTATATCGCCAGGTCAGCTTATATCGCCAGGTCAGCTTATATCGCCAGGTCAACTTGCATTCCCAAGTCAGCTCTATTGCCTGCTGTCTGGTCAGCCCTGTGTTACCAAATTAGTCCTCTTTTGGCATAATAATTTTGCTTCTCTCCACCTCTCCCTTCCTCCCATTTCTCCTCTTGAAACCCCCACATCCAACACAACCCACCTCCACACACTACCATCGCATTCCAACGCGCACCAGAGCTGTCGGACGAGGAGGCGGTGTCACTGGAGGTGGAGGGGAGAGCAGAGGTGGGTGCAGTGCTGCACGCCCTGCATGCCGTATCTTCTGCCCTCGAGCCCTTCGTCACGGCCGTCCACATGCAGTGGTAAGCTGGCTGCTGGATGACTCACTTGCACTGGTGAGCCATGGCTGAAGTCCACTCACTAGTGCTGCACGCCCTGCATGCTGTGCCGCCTGCCCTTGAGCCATTCGTCACAGCCATTCGCGCGTGTGGACCAAGGCGCACGCGTGGACCAAGGCGCACGCGAGGACCAAGGCGCACGTGTGGACCAAGGCGCACGCGTGGACCAAGGCGCACGTGTGGACCAAGGCGCGCGCGTGGACCAAGGCGCGCGCGTGGACCAAGGCGCGCGCGTGGACCAAGGCGCGCGCATGGACCAAGGCGCGCGCGTGGACCAAGGCACGCGCGTGGACCAAGGCACGTGCGTGGACCAAGGCGCGCGCGTGTACCAAGGCGCGCGGGTGGACCAATTCGCGCGCCCGGACCAAGGCGCGCGCCCGGACCAAGGCGCGCGCCCGGACCAAGGCGCGCGTCCGGACCAAGGCGCGCGCCCGGACCAAGGCGCGCGACCGGACCAAGGCGCTCGACCGGACCTAGTCGCGCGCCCGGACCAAGTCGCGCGCCCGGACCAAGGCGCGCGCCCGGACCAAGGCGCGCGCCCGGACCAAGGCGCGCGCCCGGACCAAGGCGCGCGCCCGGACCAAGGCGCGCGCATGGACCAAGTCGCGCGCCCGGACCAAGTCGCGCGCCCGGACCAAGGCGCGCGCCCGGACCAAGTCGCGCGCCCGGACCAAGTCGCGCGCCCGGACCAAGGCGCGCGCCCGGACCAAGTCGCGCGCCCGGACCAAGGCGCGCGCCCGGACCAAGGCGCGCGCCCGGACCAAGTCGCGCGCCCGGACCAAGGCGCGCGCCCGGACCAAGGCCCGCGCCCGGACCAAGTCACGCGCCCGGACCAATTCGCGCGCGCCCGGACCAATTCGCGCGCGCCCGGACCAAGTCGCGCGCCCGGACCAAGGCGCGCGCCCGGACCAAGGCGCGCGCCCGGACCAAGTCGCGCGCCCGGACCAAGGCGCGCGCCCGGACCAAGGCGCGCGCCCGGACCAAGGCGCGCGCGCCCGGACCAAGGCGCGCTCCCGGACCAAGGCGCGCTCCCGGACCAAGGCGTGCTCCCGGACCAAGGCGCGCGTCCGGACCAAGGCGCGCGCCCGGACCAAGGCGCGCGCCCGGACCAAGGCGCGCGCCCGGACCAAGGCGCGCGCCCGGACCAAGGCGCGCGCCCGGACCAAGTCGCGCGCCCGGACCAAGTCGCGCGCCCGGACCAAGTCGCGCGCCCGGACCAAGGCGCGCGCCCGGACCAAGTCGCGCGCCCGGACCAAGTCGCGCGCCCGGACCAAGTCGCGCGCCCGGACCAATTCGCGCGCCCGTACCAATTCGCGCGCCCGGACCAAGTCGCGCGCCCGGACCAAGGCGCGCGCCCGGACCAAGGCGCGCGCCCGGACCAAGGCGCGCGCCCGGACCAAGTCGCGCGCGCCAAGCGCGCGGGACCAAGGCGCGCGCCCGGACCAAGGCGTGCGCCTGGACCTTGGCGCGCGCGCGCCTGGACCAAGGCGCGCGCCTGGACCAATGCACGCGCCTGGACCAAGTCGCGCGCCTGGACCAAGTCAAGTCGCACGCCTGGACTAGATAGACGTGCTCTCCATAGCCAAGCAAAGTGCTCTTTCTGGTCGTTAGTGGCGCCAAGCGCGAAATAATTCGCACCCGTATAGAAAATGATGCAGGCAATCACATGTACACACTATCAATCACCACCAGGTGGCAGGTTAGCAGGGGCTCTGAGTCGCACCTACCGATGCCACTTAATCTCTCCCCCCTCTCCCGCTCATCCTGTTCGCCAGGTGGCAGGCCAGCAGCGGCTCCGACTCACATCGCCCGATCGACGGCGCCACGTCAGCGCACCTGCCAGTGACGGCGCGCCACGTGGGCGTGTACCTGCTGTGCTCCGCCACCGTGCTGGACTCCTTCGGACGCTCATTCAACTCTGTTGCCACCACCGCCACCCCCATCGCTCCTGCGCCTGCTAACCTTGTCTCCGTTCCTGCCGCTTCTGAGGCTGCGACCGCCACCCTTGCTGCTGCTGCTGCTGCTGCTCCAGCTGCAGTATCTGCAGGCTATGCTGATGGGCCGCCTGCCTCAGAATCGTTGCCAGCTGCTCCTGTTGCTGACACTTGTAGGAGTGCTGGGAGGGCTGCTGCTTCTGCAGAGGCTGCAGGCACAGAGGAGGCTCGTGGTATGCAGGGGGCGCAGCAGCGGGGTGAGGCTGAGGGGGCCGTGCTGCTGGAGGGCGGCAGGGGAGGGGCACATGCCAGGCATGAGCGAGGGGGGGATGAGCGAGGGCAGGAAGGGTTGGAAGGTCGCGTGGGGGAAGGGCACGAGCAAGTGCATGGAGGGATTGAAGGCATAAGGGGAGGCTATGAGGATAAAGGAGAAGGCAGACGGGAGAGCAGAGCGTCGGCAGAGGCAGAGAGTGCAGGGTCCCGCCCTGCGGCCACCCCCCAAGCCTCAGAAAGAAGCACCACGCTCTGTATATCAGGAGGGCCCTACCACACGTCGCTCTTCCACCTGCACCTCCCGCCGTCTCCTCCCGCACCTGCCTGGCTGCGCCCCTCCTCCTGCCGTATCCAATGGTTCCGCGTGCCCCCAGGGGGGTTCCATGCCTTAGATCCCCACCCCATACCCGGTGAGTCTCCCTGGCCTAGACCCATTCATGTGCCCTTGCGCTAGCCCCTACCCCTCATTCCCCTTGCCTGGCTGCGCCCCTCCTCCTGTCACATCCAGTGGTTTCGTTTCGTGTGCCTCCAGGGGGGTTTTACTCCTTGGATCCCCACCCCATACCCGGCGAGTGCTTGCGAGGTTAGGTGCGGTACCCCTATCGCCCCCCCTCTGGCTGCGCTCGTCCTCCTGCTGCATGCAGTGGTTCCACGTGCCCCCAGGGGGGTTCCATGCCCTGGATCCCCACCCCATTCCTGGTGAGTGCATGTCAATGTGCTATGGCGTATTTCATACCCCACCTCTCCCCACCTCTACCGGCCTCTCCTGCCACATCCAGTGGTTCCGCGTGGCCCCAGGGCGGTTTCACACCCTGGACCCTCAACCCATACCCGGTGAGTGTTCCTGTGCTAGCCCCTACCCAGGTGGATGCGCATCAGTGCCTCATGCTGGAGCTGCTGCGGCCCTGTGCACCAGCCCCCCTCCCAGTGCCTCATGCTGGAGCTGCGGCCCCTCCTCCCTGCCCCCTCCCCGTTTCCCCAACCCTGGCCCATCCACCCGTCTCCCCTTGTTGCAGGTGAAACGGGCATGTGATAGCAAGCAGACGTGGCACACATGCACCGGTGCCTCATGCTGGAGCTGCGGCCCCTGTCCTTTCGCCGTCCCTGCCCTCTTTCCCCCACGTCGTACCCCTCCCCCCTGTTGCAGGTGCAACGGGCACAACATATCAGGCAGACGTGGCAGACGCACATCAGTGCCTCATGGTGGAACTGCGGCCCCTCCACGCCCAAGACGTGCACTCCCAGCAGGGGGAAGGGGAGGGGGAGGGGGAGGGGGAGGGGGAGGAGGTGGTGCTGCGAGTGCTGTCGCCGCAAGTGCTTGTTGGTACGCTTGTTGCTCATTGCTCATACTACACACCCACACTCTACCTGCTCGTTGCTTCTTGTTCCCTGATACTCTCTCTATGCTCATAACTCCCCCTCACTCTCTCGTTGCTCCTTGCCCATACACACCCACACTCGACCTGCTCCTTGTTCCTTTCTCCCTGCTACTCTCTTGATGTTTATCGCCCCTCCTCTCTCTCTTTCTCCTCCCCTCTTGTTCCTCAGTGCTCATACACACCCACACTCTATCTGCTCGTTGCTCTTTTCTTCCTGCTACTCTCTCGATGTTTATAGCCCCCCCTCTCTCTTTCTAACCTTCTCCGCCTCTTTCCCGCTCGAGCCTCTTGCGCTGTTCACTACACACTGCTCCGCCTTTAATCCAGCCTCTCTCCCTGCGCTGTTGCATCATTCACTTGTGCCTACTCTCCCCTGTGCCCACTCACTCTCCCCTGTGCCCACTCACTCTCCCCTGTGCCCACCAGACCCCGCAGTGGCGAGGGATGTGGATCTCATAGTGGCAGCAGGCAGCACCAAAGTGGAGGTCAGTGCCCATGACACATGGTGGGGGGGGGTGTGGAAATTGGGGGGCTGGTGGGAGCATGATGAGACTATGTGACTATGTGACTATGTCACTGCCATGGGACTATGTGCCACCATGCAACCGTGCAACCCCAGCCGTGGCCAGGCATGTGGATCTCACACTGGCGCTGAGCAGCAGCACCGAAGTGGAGGTCAGTGCCAATGGCGGGTGGGTGGTGCTGGAGGGTGCTGGGGGGGTGCCGAGGAGTGTTTAGTGCTGGGGGCGGTACTGTGTGTGTGCATGGTGCAGCCATGTGTTCCCGTGTAGCCATGTGCTGTTGTGCTGCGATGTTGGTATCATCAGCCTTTTCATGCCTTTCATGCCATGCTGCTGTACATTGGATACCATGCCCTTCTACAACCAGCCTGCCCTCCCACCCCTCTCTCCCTCTCCACATCCTCCTCTCCTTGTTGTTCGTCCTCGTCCTCAAACGACTGCTTTTGAGTCGACTCAACAGCACCCCTCTCCCTCTCCACATCCTCCTCTCCTTGTCCCTTGCCCTGCACTTCCCACCTCTCTTGTCTATCCATTCCCCTCCCTCCTTCCGTGCCTTGGCTGCTCGCCAGACGCACGACATCGGGCGGTCAGGCCGGAGGGAGCACCGAGTGGTGGACGCCAGTAGAAATCGGTTCAAAGTGGTGAAGCTCACAGCGCTCGCTGCCATCAACAGAGTGGAAGTCAGAGCAACCTACGACCCGCCCTTCAGGGTAACGCTCAGGGTTTAGGGCTTAGGACATTGGACATAGGGTGGAGCCCGTTCAGGGTAACGTGTTACTGCCCGTCAGGGTTTTGCTCATGGTTTGGTTTTTGATACTGGGGGTTTCAGAGTGACGGCCTTCAGGGTAACGCCCTTCAGATTAACGCCCTTACCTCCCTTGAGGGTGATGTGTGAGCTTGCACTGCCCCTTAGCTCTCCCATATCTCATTCTCTCCACCTGCTGCCATCAGGTGGAGGCAGCGCGGAGTGACCGGGAGTGCATGTGCGTGGTGGTGAGTGCAGACAAGGAGGTGCAACTCGCATTGCCCCCCACCCCCTTCCTCTTCCATCCTCCCCATCTCTCATTGCACCGTGTGTGCCATCAGGTGGAAACAGAACCAGGCGAGCGGGAGCGCATGCGGGTGGTGGTGAGCGCAGACAAGGAGGTGGAGCTCACGCTTCCCTCGCAGCGAGCCCGGGATGTCATGGTACTGTGCCTGCGTGCGTTCATGCAGCTGCACCGCACTGCCAAGCACCATTAGGGGCTGGTACCACACTGCACCGCACTGCCAAGCATCAAGGCAGTCATGCAAAGCTGACTGCTATGCTGAATGGGGATCAATCCTACTCTGGCATGCATGCATGCATGGTGTGGTGCCCATCTTGCTGCTGCTGCTGTTAGGAGTCAGCTTAGAAAGGGCCGCAGGCTTGGCAAGCTCAATCCAATGTGTTTTGTACATTTCTTTGAATGCTGGGCAACACATAAATATAGGCCTGGGTGTTTATGCACATACTGTTCCTACATGGCATACGGTGGTGGATAAAACAAACAACTAATTAAAACAGTGTGGAAAAGGCAGGCATGGTGACAGTGCAATCAAGCGGAGGCAGAGATGTTAGGGCACACTTGTTGGAGCCAGCAACTAGTCGAGATCAAAGTACCCCCTTCAAACAGGAACAATCTGTGAGCACTCAGATTGTCTTGTTTGAGCCACCGTCCATTCAGCTGGGAACAAAATTGCTTGTTCTGTAATCTGGAGCGATCTGTGAGCAGCAGAGGAGGAGCACCTTGGTGGGGTAACGCTTTCACTGCAGATCCCTTCACAAGGCTGCGGCTGAGCGGCTTGGTTGGCCACCGAAGAAGGGGCTGTGCACGGTCCATAGTAGGGAGACGGTCTAGCATTCTGTTGTCAGAGCAGGGGCGTGCCGTTGGGGAGCACGAGGGAGGGGCAGGCGAGGATGCGACGCAGAGCTGCCTCTGCTGCTGGCAGCGAGTCGACTGCGTCTGATGTGGTGAAGGACAGGCGCTGCACATGGAACTGAAGGAGTGGGGAGGGGTGGGGAGGAGTTGGGGCCAATGAAGAGGGAGGGTATGGGTGTGTGTGCTGCCTCTGCTGCTGGCAACGAGTCGACTGTGTCTGATGTGGTGAAGTAGAGGCGCTGCATGTTGAACTGCAGAGATGGGGAGAGGGTTGGGGGTAAAAGAGAAGGTTTGAGCGTTGAATCGAGTCAATGGGACCTCTGCTGCCGGCAACGAGTTGACTGCGTTTGATGTGGTGAAGGAGAGGCGCTGCACGTTGAGCTGCAGAAGAGGAAAGGTTAGGGGGTTTGGGAGAAGGGAAGAGTGGGGATTGGGTGGGGAGAAAGAGAGAGCTTTAGCTCACTTCTTGTGGCCTCTGCTGCTGGCAGCGAGTCGACGGCGTCTGATGTGGTGAATGAGGGGCGCTGCACGTGGAACTGATGGGGTGGGAAGGGATAGAGAGGGGAGAGGGATGGGTATGGGTAAGGGTTTAAGAGCTGCCTCTGCTGCTGGCAGCGAGTCGAGTGTGTTTGATGTACGGAGAACTGCAGAGAGAAAGGGCGAGATTGGGTTGCAACCAAGATTGAGGCATGTGCAGGGCGTCATCTCACCACTGGCTAGATAGACGTGCACATGCACCATGTCATCCCACATGCATGCCATGTCATCCCACATGCATGCCATGTCATCCCACCTGCATGCCATGTCATCCCACCTGTATGCCATGTCATCCCACCTGCATGCCATGTCATCCCACCTGCATGCCATGTCATCCCACCTGCATGCCATGTCATCCCACCTGTATGCCATGTCATCCCACTTGCACACAGCCCCTCTCTCTTCTTCACCTGAGTGCCGTGTCGCAGTGGATACCCATCCATCCCCTTGCTATCAATGCTTTTGAAGGAAGCATCGTCGATCGCCTGCTGGGGGCTCACTGCTAGAGGTACCATGGAATGCCACCCACATGCCATGCCACTATTCACCCACACCGCACAGCACCCCTCTACACACCTGGGTGCCGTGCCGCACACGAATGTCAACCCCCTTGCTATCAATGCTGATAAACGAAGCATCATCAATGGCCTGTTGCGGGCTTGACCCCGCCAGCACCGCCCTCAGCTCGGCTCCCAGCCGGTCGTTCAGCTCCTGAAGAAGAGAGCAATGAGAGAGGGACAAAAGAAGACGGAAAAAACCACGATGACAATCGTCACCATACCCAGCTCCGCCCCCAGCCGGTCGTTCAGCTGCTCCCAGCCACAGATAGGGAGAAGAAGCATTATGATTTGA
>CANIUD010000256.1:702500-705582 GCA_947470075.1 Closterium sp. Yama58-4
GCGCGGGGCAAGGGTATTCTGGAAAAGAATTAGAGAGGGGGGATGGCGAAAAGGGGAAAGGAACGAGAACAGGGAGGGAGGGGATGGGAGAGGAAACAGGAAACGGGAGGCAGGGAGAGGGACGGG
The DNA here is from genome assembly GCA_947470075.1 of Closterium sp. Yama58-4. Lineage (NCBI taxonomy): Eukaryota > Viridiplantae > Streptophyta > Zygnematophyceae > Desmidiales > Closteriaceae > Closterium > Closterium sp. Yama58-4. The sequence continues at coordinate 702,627 of CANIUD010000256.1, forward strand.
CGAGAGAATGGAGAGAATGGAGGCGAGAGTCGAGAGCGGGGGAAATGAGGAGAGCGGGGGAAATGACGAGAGCGGGGAAATGAGGAGAGCGGGGGAAATGACGAGAGCGGGGGAAATGAGGAGTTCGAATCGAGTGGGAAGGAACGAGGTCAGAAGGAGGACAAGAGTACGTGATTAAAAAAATGCGGGGAAGAGTGTATCCGCTTTTGTTCTGACATGTTGTTCATATCGCAGCAGCGTATGCGACCTACACCGCGTGTGAAGACGACCGTTCCAGCTTGCGATAAAGCGCATTGCTTGCGAAAAACGCCGCAGCGGCGACGACCCACCTAATGTGTTCGCTCGCTACTGTAACACTCGCCAGGGGGCGCGTTCCCGGGGGAAAGGCGGGGTGGACGCGGAGGGCCATGGGCCAGAGTCGCGCGGAACGCGGAACGCAGAACGCAGCGCGGAGGAGAAGGAACACGCTCGGCGACAATCACTAGGGAAACCGCACTGGACGGAGTTGCTCGTTTCGTCGGCGGCTGTCAATGCCCGGGCGGAAGAAATGCTGTTGGCGGCGACTGTAGCACGCGCGACGCGGCTGCTGATGATGTATGCGTGCACCTAGAATGGCGGAGACCGTATGACTAGTTTCGATCGGAAAGAAATGAAACTCGGGTTCGGGGGATGGGAGGGACTCTCGAGGGCAAAGATAATGAAACATGTTCTTTTATCTAGCTGTTGTAAAAAAGCACTCGCTGTATATCGAATCAGATCAGTTGCCTCGCCAGCTAGAGGGGGAATAGGCTGCTGACACGTGCACAAGATACCGCAGTCGTGAACCTGGGAATCTGCGGAGAAAGGAACCAATCAAGCAAGTGAGTCATGTCAGCAACAACCAGGCCAGAAGTCGAATGAGTTGAGAATGCATTGAAAGAAGTTTCATATTCTCTCTGTAGGTGGGACGAGTCCGCCTTTAGCGGGTTATAGAGAAAGGCGAGTCACTCACAACAGCAGCAAAGCAGAGATTACTTGCCCGTAACCGCTTGCTCTTCATTCTGCTGCTCTTTCCTGAAATCCCGAGTCGCCTCTTCTCTCGCTCATACCTCTCCCGTCTGGACCCATATTTTTTTTCGTGGCCCGCCTCGGATTCCGTATGCCGCACCTCCTTTGATTCGCTCCATCTAGAAGTCTCATTTTCTTCCTCCTTCAGGCCGTGCCGTGGCGTGCTTGTGCCCGTGCCTCGTCCCATTCGCCCTCGCGAGGATGCGACCATGCGACGAGAAGATGGGGGAGGAGGGGGAATGGGAGGAGCCGTTAGGGGCGCCGCGATAGGCGCGTGATAGGCGCGCGAGATTTCGAACCACTCTATTGACAGTTTCGTTAGCAGGTTACTTATACACCGCAACTAGACGCGAAAGTGCGCCGCAACGTTTCAAATACAAGTCGAGTGGGCCCATAGTACCGCCGATTCATCCGCCGCCGGCGCCGGCAGAGAGCGTTGAGGCAAAGCACGACTTCTCATAGCCACCGTACCCTTGTATAAATACAATTCATCTCGCTCGCTTTTTTAGGCGCCTCAAGAATCGTACCGTCTTCGCCGTCTCCTAGAATAGGCGCGCAGTTTGTACATAATCCCCTCTTCCGCGCCAGTCCGCCTTCCCGCGTCCACCTCTTCGGCTCTTCTGCTCTCCGCCTTTCCGCCTCCCCCGCCTCTGCACTTCTCCGCCACCATCTCCGCCCTCCGCCCGCGCGCCATGGCGTTCCCGGAGTTGCTGGCGCGGCAGGCGTCAATCTATTCGCTCACACTCGACGAATTCCAGGCGACGTTCGCAGGCCCGTCGCACGCCGTCGCATCCATGCCCATGGACGACTTTCTGCGATCCGTCTGGCTCGCCGAGGAGTCGCAAATGCTCGCCGCCGCGCACGCCGCCAGCGGCGCGGATCCGCGCGCGCGCGACAAGGCCGCGGGGCTGCTGCGCGCGCGCTCGCTGCGGCGGCAGAAGTCCGCCGCGGCGCTTCCGCGCGCGCTGACTGCGCGGACCGTGGAAGACGTGTGGAAAGACATACAGGCGGAGCTAGCAGGGGAGGGGGAAACGGCGGAGGCGGGCGGAGCGTCAGCGGAAGGAGCGCGCGGAGGGGGGGAGGCGCAGCAGCGGCAAGCGCAGGGGCAGGGGGCAGCAGCAAATACGGCAATTGTCGTTTGCAGAAATTACTCTAGAAGATTTTTTAGTGCGTGCAGGCATATCGAAGGAAGAGCTTATAGGGGGGATACAGGCGATAGGGGGAGAGCAGGGGGGTGGGGAAGAGGCGAGTGGCGAGTGGGCAGCAGTGCGCGGAGAGAGGGGGACGGGGGAGCCCCGGGCGGGGGAGAGGGAAACGTGGGGGAGGCAACAGCAAGGCGGTGGAAGGGCGGCAGGGGGGAAGAAGGGGTGCAAGCAGGGGCAGCGGATGGGCGGCTGGGGAGCGTGGGGGCGAATGGGAGCAGTGCTGACGTGGCACATGATTCAAAGCTACAGTGGCAGCAACAGGGTGGGCACTCCACCCGCACGCGGGGCAGCTGGGCAGGCACAACCACTGCCGTTACAGCTTCAGAAGAATCAGCTTCACCCAGAGCAGCAGCATGGGCAGGGGCAGGGGCAGCAGGGGGGCAGGGGGAGAAAAAGGAGGGGGAGGCGAGCAGGCGATGCAGCAGCAGCAGCAGCAGCAGCAGCAAGCGGTGGTGGAGATGGCGGCAGCAGCAGTGGCAGACGCGGGGCACAGCCACGTGGCGTCTGTCTTTGCTGCCACGCGCCACGCTGCTGCTGCTGCCGCTGCCCTCAACGCCCTCGGGTCACTGGGGTCGCTGGGAGCACTGGGGGGAGCTCGCTGGGGGCACTGGGGGGGAGCTCGCTGGGGGCACTGGGAGCGCAAGGAGGGGGGTTGCTGGGGTCACTGGACTGCAGGGAGCGATGGGGGCGATGGGGCGATGGGA
>CANIUD010000257.1:0-92500 GCA_947470075.1 Closterium sp. Yama58-4
TCGTGTCCTGCACTGCCGCCTTCGGACCCTCTACCAAGCAACGCGAGGAGGCCGAAGCAGCAGCTGCAGCAGAGGCCAAATCAGAGGCAGCAGCAGCAGCAGCAGCAGCAGCAGAAGCAGCACCGTCTGCCTCTGCAGCTGCAGCAGCGTCTGCACCAACGTCCGGTTCCCCGCACCATGGCAGCCATGCAGGCTCGGCAGCAACCGAGCCTGCAAATCCAGGCGGTGCTGATACAGCCTCGGCCTCCATCCATGAACCAGCCCCGAGGCGAGCAGCAGCGTGGCGGAATTCGGCAAAGTGCTGGGGTTGGGGGACGTCGGCAGCTTCCTCAAGAAGAAGCCGGGAGAAGCAGCAAGCGCGGGGGAGCTGGCAGGCGCTTCTGGAGAGGCGCGGGGGCGGCCGACAGGTGGAAAACAACACGCGGACGGTGCAGAGAGTGCGCAAAAGCTGGGAAAGAGCTGGGGAACGTGGGGAAGGAGGCGGGGATAGAGGTGGGGAAGGACCTTTTTGTGACTGGCGCGGATGGCAAGCGGCGGTTCAAGGGGAAGAGGGAGGCGGTAGAAGCTATGGCGGCGGCAGCAGCGGCCACAGAGAAGGGCGACATGACAGGGATGTTCCCTGAGGAGTCGAAGCTGGGGGAGTTCTATGAGTTTCTGTCTGCTGCTCACCTCACTCCGCCCGTTCAAGGTGAGTACAGTGGCTTTCCTGCTGCGAGGTCCCCAAGCCGAAAACATTCCTGCCGCTGCTGTTTCTTCTGCCGGCCACCTCAATTCTTGAACCTCCTGAGTTTTCTCAGCCTATGAGCTCTGCTAACTGCGTTCCTGATTCCCTGGCTCACATGGCTGGGCCAGAGATCAAGGGATGCGTCAGTCTGATACCATGGCCCAACGCTGGTGCAGCTGCTACTGTGCTAATTCTCCTCATGCCCCACCTCCACTCCACGACAGCCATACGCAGGTCCCTGCGCGGGTCCGCCAAGGGCAAGGGGCAGAGAAAAGTGGCGCACAGGACATGCCGGATATGGGCGCGGAGCTCTTTCCCATAGAGGTGGGTGGGTGTCGTCTCTGGGCTGGGAAGTTGCAGCCGGTATGATCCACTAGCACCCTCGCCTCCTTACGTTGCCCGTCTTTCCCAGGCAGCGCCCTGTCTCTTTCTCCCTGCTCCTCATACTCCCGTTTTTTCCGCTCTCCCCCTCCACCACAAGTCAGGGCGGCTGGTTAATTCTGAGGTAACTGTCCTCTTCGTGCTTGCGTCATCCTGGCTGGCTCCTACTGCTTGTTTTCTGCTGCTTGTCTCCTGCTGCCTGCCTTTTGCTGCTTGCCTCTTCTTTATTCTTCCCACTTACCGCGGGTCTCTCGCCTCTGGACTTTTTCTTGCTTGCTGTGGACTGCAGGTACGGCTGTGCACGGGCAAGACAGTGCTGGTGGTTGCCACCACACAGGGGTTCCTGTGTGCCAGGAACAGCTTCGGCACCTCATTTCTGAGTTGACTGTAAAATCTTCCCTTCTGCTTGCTTGCTGCGGACTGCAGGTGCGGCTGTGCACGGGCAAGTCAGTGCTGGTGGTTGCCACCACACAGGGGTTCCTGTGTGCCAGGAACAGGCTGCACGCAACCACGCTCGTGGGCCTTCTGCGCCTCATAAGCAAGCCCTTCGCTAAGGTGAGCCGCGGCTCTGAGCCGCTGGTTTCACTGTGCCATTGTGAGTGCGTGCCTTGGAGGCTGCTGTTGATATCTCGCCCTGTTCAGCATACAATCGGCTGAAACAACCAGGTGAATGTCGAACTCCTGTTGTCCAGCATAAAACCCTGTCTATATTGACCTGCAACTCCCTCTCTTCCTTCCTGTGTCACAGGCATATGACGACTTGCTCTCTCTTCCTCGAGAGAAACAAGGTACAGTGACCTCACTGGTTTGTTGCCCAGCACTGCTACCACGGTTAACTTACAATTGCCGTGTAGCTGTTGCTTCAGAATCATGGCTTGTGCTTTTATTTGCTGAGTAGGCTAATCTCATCCCACCCATCTTCTGCTTTCCCTCCCGGTGGCAGTTTGGCAACACACCTACGGTTTCAGGTCCAACACGTGGGTTGTCCCTCCGCTCGCAGCTGCCAATCCGTCCCACTTCCCCGAGCTCCCATGGAAGAAGGGGCATGGGGAGGGGACGGTGGCGGATATGGCTGGCAGGAGGAGCAGGAGAAGGAGGAAACAGACTCATCTACAAGGGCAGTAGCTGGCAGAGACTGTGCGGTAGCAGGCAGGGACTGGGCTAGGGACTTAGCGTTGCTCTCTCTCCTCCCCTGCGACACTCCTGAGGAGCGTGTGGTGAGGGATCGCAAGGCGTTCCTCTTGCACTCCCTCTTTGTGGATACCGCCACTCACCAAGCCGTTGCTGCTATCAAAACTGCTGTTGCTGCTGCAGCAGCTTCTGGGGGGGCAGCAGCGGCTGCGGGGTCCAACGTGGTTACCCCAGCTGCAGTTGTGTCACTGATTCAGGCTGCCGAGCCTGGAGTGCCAGGTTCCGTGGCCATGGTGGAAAATGGGGTTCTGCTGGTGCAGCAGCAGGGGGCGATGCGTGTGACTGTAATGAAGGGCGAGGAGGTTCCGAGTGGGAAGGTGTTGTCGAAAGTGGAGGTGGGGTGGAGGAGGGTGGCGGAGGGGGAGAGGGAGGAGGAAAAGAAGGACATGGTAACGAAGAGCCTCTTGAAGGGGATTTCAGCTGATGAGAGCACGGCAGTGCATGTGAGTGGGCCTACTTTTCTTCCCTGCGTTTGTTGATCCACGCATGTGCCATCACTCTCCCTCCAATTCCAGAGCCAACACTTTTTTTCTGTGCAACCATTACCTCACAACCTGAGTTGCTGTCCACGTCCCCACCCTTGTCTGCCATTCTGCATCTCCCTACCATGCTCCTACAAAGGACAGATTTTTTCCCCAATTCCCCCCCACCTCCCTTCCCTCTCCTTCCCCCCTTCCCCACCACCAACATGGGCCTTGTCCGTGAATCAGTCAATGTCCGCTTGCAATCCAGGGCCTTGGTTGGTGTCCAAATGACAGTGCGTTAAGAAGCTCTTTCCGATTCCACATTCCACCTCCCAAACTGCTTTCCCCTCCCCTCCCCTCTCCCCTCCCACCCATTGCCATCCTTACAGGACCTGGAGTCCCTGGGCACAGTCATCATTCACCTGCAGGGCCTCACCGCACGAGTGACCGTCCCTGACGCCCCTGCGCGCGCCCAGCAGCTACAGGCGCAGCTGCAGGCACTGAGGGCGAAGAAGGCAGGCCACGATGGCACAGAGGGCGATGGTGGAGAAGCGGGGCATGGGAAGGAGGGCAGGATGGGTGGAACGGCAGCGGATGGTGAGAGAGAGGAGGCAAAGAAGCAGAGGATTCGGGGGGAGGTGGGAAGGAAGGAGGAGGACAAGGAAGAGGAGGAGAGGTTGATGGAGCTGGATATTCCAGAGCAAGAAGAAGCAGGCGCGAATTCACTCAACGCCAACAGGTGAGGCAGGGTGTGCAAGCTTGAGACTTTGCCTTTAAGACACGAGAATCAGGGACCAAATTTGATCAGATCGCTCCGGTGTGTATGAGAACTGGCCCATCTTATCTTTGTGTGTTGCGCCCACATGCCCTTGCTTCCTCGTTTCAACAATATGCCCGCATTGAACTTTGAGTTCTGGAAATGAACCTCAGACTCGTTGAATAGCAGTTCCCGATCTGCACTTGCTTCATGTTGCACCAACGTGAGCCACCCACAGCGCACACGTTATCGGTTGGTAATCTACATGCATCCTTTGGATGAACCTCCCACTCTGCTCCTCTTGCGCTGCAGCCTTCGAATCCTCCTGCATGCCCCAACCTGTAGCCCTGCTTCAAGCAGCACTACCACAAGCAACGCTACCACGAGTGCCCCGGCCGCTTCTCCTGCTCCTGCTGCTGCTGCTGCTGCCGCTGGTGCTGCCACTGGTGCTGGAGCAGCTGAGGCGACGCTGCGTCGGGTGCTGTCTCTTGGGCTGGCCCAGCTGCAGCAGGAGGAGGAAGCAAAGAAGAAACAGCGGATGGCGAGGAAGACTGCTGTAGCGGGAGAAGCTTGTAAAGGGACAGGAGGGGGCAGCAGAGGGAGGGATGGTGATGGAGGGAAAGGCAATTGGAGCCATAGAAGTTGGCAAAGAGGGTGTGGAGGGTGAGAAGGGCAACAAGGGTGCAGAGGTGATGGGGATGGGTGAAGGAGCAGCAGCAGAGGGAGCTGGGGAGGCAAAAACGGCAGAGGCGGGTGAGGTGGAGGAGAAGGGTGTGAAGGAGGGTGAGGAGAAGGAAGGGGAGGAGAAGGAGGGAGGGGAGGAGGAGGAGGAGGAGGAGGAGGATGTGTTTGGGGATGGCATTCTGAGGTGGGAGCTGGGGGCGTGCTGGGTGCAGCACCTGCAGAACCCACCCAAGGTGGAAGAGAAGAGTGTGGAGAGTGGCGAGAAGAAGGGTACAGAAGAGGGGGGGGCTCAGGAGGGAGGAAGCAAGGAGAAAGACGACGGGGTGAATGCAGGCAGTGGAGGAAAAGAGGGGGAGCGGAAGGAGAGAAGAGTGGGAGTGCTGCAGCTGGGGCAGGAGCAGCAGCTGCAGCTGCCACTACTGCTGATGCCAGCACTGCTGATGCCAGCACTGCTGATTCTAACACATGCTTCCAATACAGGAGTTGCTGTCCCTGCGACTGCTGGTGCGGACAAGGGGGAGGCAGCAGCAGGGGGGGTGCAAGAGGAGCCCCTGGCAGCAGGCAGGCAAGGGGGGGAGCTGCTGCAGCTGCTGGGTGAGAGCAAGTATGAGAAGCTCAAGAAGGCGGATGTGGGGCTGCATGCTATGGTGAGCCTGCTGCCTCACTCTCTACTGTCCTGTCATGTCTGCCTCATTTCTGGCTTTGCGTCTCTGCACTGGGTGGTGGCTACGTGCTGCAAGGCAGGCAGTTATGTGTTGACTCTAAAGTGTGTTCTGAGTCGACTCTCAAGTGTGCTTGAGCCAGCCTCGTCTCTGTCTTCTGTGTCTCTGCATGGAGAGGATGTGTAGCAGACAGACGCGGCCTGCTTGTAATGATCTCTGCCCTTCTAGGCTAGGCTCTTGCCCATTGACCAGCTGCTGAATCTCTAGGCTGTGTCTGCTGCATTGCAGACACGGCCTGTGTGACTCTGTCATGCGCTCTCAACCTTTCTGCTGCAGGCACTATGGCATATAACCTCTCCCCCTCTTCTCCCTTCCTTCTCCACACGCCTCAATACCTTTCTCGCTCCTTCCTTCCCCAATTCCTTTCCACACAGACCGTCCCTGAGCTCAAGAAGGGAGCACAGGACTTCTACAGGAACACTGCCCTGTCTAAACTGGTAGGCTTTTTGAAGTCATGCCTACCACCGCTTCATTTATCTCCTAGTTTTTTCGTTGGCTCGTCTTGTTTCCTTCATTCGAAGGTGGTACTTATTTGCTTTGAGATGCATGTAAATGTTCAGCATTCTTTGACGCGTTGCATGAATCTCCTCTGCCTGATTCTGCATGACTAGAGCCCCCAGTTGCTGTTGCACGTTAATGTCACACGCACCTTCGGCGGCTCCTCGTTCCCCACTCTCTCTCTCACTTGTTCTCTCCTCCCTTACATTGTTCCAGTGGATGGTCACACACTCGCTGATTATATGCTCTCGAGACCTCTGAATAGCCTTCCCATCTGCTCATCTCCTGTTATCTCCCTTCCTCCCCTCCGCTGTCTCTGCTCCTGTGTGTGTGCCCTCTCAAGGTCTCTGATTTCGCCTCTCTGGAGCTTTCTCCAGTGGACGGTCGCACCCTAACTGACTTCATGCACACCCGTGGCCTGCGCATGCGATCCCTTGGCAAAGTGGTCCGTAACTGCTGCTCCCCTGCTATCTCACTGTCACTGATTCATGTTCATCCCTTTTTCTCCTACTTCCTGTGGATGGTCGCACACTCACTGACTTAATGCACATACGTGTCACGTATGTAATTCCTGGGAGGGGAGTTCTGGGTGCACATACGTGTCCTGTGCATGATGTAATTGCGAAGTGGTCAGTACCCAGAACTCCCCTCCCAGTGATTAACTAGCCGGCCACATGCCCTGCAGGCCTGTGCTGCATTATTTCTGTGTATACCCATATTCTCTCCCCTTCCCACCTTCCCTGTCCCCCCTTCGTGCACCACTCCCCTCGCTGTGGTGGCTGAATTTCACTACTAGCCTTCATTTGTGCACACTCGCGGCCTTTACATGCAATGCAACCGCCTGACCAGTTGCAGCTTTTTCTTTGAACCCCTGTTTTTCAGAGAGCTGAAAATGAATAGCCAAGGCCGCTTCACTTGCATTCTCCTCTCTTCTGCCTTGTCGTCCGTCCTCCCTCCTCACCTCCTTCCCCCTCACCCCCCCACTGTGCTCAAATCTTTCCACCACCCGTGCCGCCCCAGGCTGCACTAGCAGACAAGCTGCCCCACGTGAGGTCTTTGGCAGTACATGAGATGGTGGCGCGGGCACTAAAGCACGTCATCCAAGCAGTCGTCACCAACACTGCACTCTCCACTGCTGCTGCTTCTGCAGTTGGTAGTGGTGCTGCTGCTGGTGCTGCTGGTGGTGCCTCCCGTTCCCTGCTAGCAGCCAGCATCGCTGCTACTCTCAATACCATCTTCGGGTCGTCCGTGCATAAAAAAAGGGCTACCAATGACGGCAGCAAGGGGGAGGAGGGGCAAGAGGGGGATGTGGAGATGTCGCTGGGAGGCATGGTGTGGCGGTGGGTGCGCGTGTTTGCGTCTGTGCGCTTCGGGTTTGAATTGGACAATGAGGCGCTGGCGGGTCTGCGCATGCTCTCGCTGCTTAGAGCGCTCTGCCTCAAGGTGGGTGTTAAGGGCCGTTCTTCTGCTTCTCCTGTGGCTAGGAGTTTTGTTGTTCTTTTGGGTGGGTGCGTGGGTGGGTGGTCGGGGGGTGGGTGGGCGGCCGGGCCTGGGGCTGGGCCTCTTTGTGTGCCTGCTTGTGCGTCTGTTGTGTGATTTTTGGTCCACCTGATTGTGTGGGTGTGGACTGGGATTGATTTGCAGGAAGTGCTTGGTGCGCTCATAGGCCTGCGCATGCTCTCTCTCTCTCTTCTCTCTCTCTCTCTCTCTCTCTCTCTCTCTCTCTCTCTCTCTCTCTCTCTCTCTCTCTCTCTCTCTCTCTCTGTGCTCATCTCAGAGTGCTCTGCTTCTCTGGATGGGCGGACTCTCCTGTCCTCTCGCTCCTTCAACCTCTGTTCTTTCTCTCTCACTACAAGTCACGCCCTACATTCCACTCTCCTCCCTGGCTTCCCTCCCAATCAACCCCTCTCACCTCTCGATATCGAAACCTACCCTCACGCCTTCCAATCTTTCCTTTCATACTCTCCGAACTCTCTCCTTTCACTCTACTTCCCTTGCTCTTTCCCTCTCTTTCCCAACCTCCCCCGCCTAACCCTTCTCCCTCGGCCCCTCTTCCCCCAGGTGGGCATTGAGATTGCCCCCAAGTCGTACGACTTCAACTCTCCCACGCCCTTCCAGGCAACAGACATTGTCTCCATGGTTCCTGTGCTCAAGGTCAGCTCCTCCTCTTATGCTCACCTCACCTCCTAGCGGCAAGTGTGAGGTGAGACGATTTTTTAGGCACTTAAGTTCGCCCACGCCCTTCCAGGCCACTGACATAGTCTCCATGGTTCCCGTTCTCAGAGTCAGCTCCTCCTTTTATACTTTTACACACATCCAGGGAAGGGATGTATTGTACCTACGCTACCCATAGTCTTTGTTCCCTTCCTGCCCTTCGTACCCCCCACACACACCTCACCCCCCTTTCCGTTCCCCCCGCCAATCTCAATCCTCCTGCGTTGTCCTCAATCGTCCCAGCCCTCCTGATGCCCTCCCCAAACCCTCCTCAACCACCCTCCCAAACCCTCGTCAAACCCTCCCCAAACCCTCCCCAAACCCTCCTCAAACCCTCCCAAAACCCTCCTCAAGCCCTCCCCAAACCCTCCCCAAACCCTCCTCAACCACCCTCCCCCAACCCTCCCTTCACTGCAGCACGTGCTGTGCACGTCAGCTGACGGCCGCACACTGCTTGAGGCGTCCAAGGCAGCTCTCGACAAGGGCAAGCTTGACGAAGCGGTGTCGTGCGGTACTAAGGTAGGAAAAATCGGTACAGGATGGAGAGAAAGGGGTGAATGGCTGGAGGGGGTAGAGGGGGTTAATAGGGGAACGGGATGGGGTGACTGATTGACTTGTGGCCTGCAAGGCGGCACTCGACAAAGGCAAGCTGATTCAAGATAAGCTTCTTGTGGTACGAAGGGAAAATTCTGTAGAAGGTGGGTCAAAGGGGTGCACATTGAGGGACGACTGCTTGGCGCGTCCAAGCTGGGTGAAAGTTGATTTCCCTCCTGCCCTCCCGCCCGCCTGCCCTCCCCCCCCCCCACACGTAATGTCAGGCCCTAACAAAGCTGATAGCGGTGTGTGGGGCGTACCATGGCATGACAGCAGGGGCGTACCAGCAGCACACACTCCGCACTAACCAGAGGGAGCTGGGGTCCCACCACCCCATTTACCCACCTCTGGCCCTCCCTCCGGCCCTCCCTCCTGCCTGCCCTCCTGCCTGCCCTCCTGCCTGCCCTCCATTCTCCCCTCGCCGGTCTGATGCAGGCTCTCACCAAGCTGATAGCGGTGTGTGGGGCGTATCATCGCATGACAGCAGGGGCGTACAGCCTGCTGGCCGTGGTGCTGTATCACACAGGGGACTTCAACCAGGCCACCATCTACCAGCAGCGCGCCCTCGACATCAATGAGCGAGAGCTGGGGCTGGACCACCCTGACACCATGAAGAGCTATGGCGACCTTGCTGTGTTCTACTACCGCCTGCAGCACACAGAGCTTGCCATCAGGTGGGTGGGTGGGTGGGTGGGTGTGCGCACAGTGCATGCATGCATGTGATACATCTGCCCTCGGCTCGGGTACCTCACTCACGGATGGAGCTGGGGCTGGAGGCTGGACCACCTTGACATAATGAAGAGCTATGGATGGCGATCTGGCAGTGTTCTACTATTGGTTGCAGCACACAGAGCTCGCCATCAGGTGGATGTGCCCTTGCAGTGTATGTATGCGTGTGATAAGTGTGTTACTGAGCTGGGGCTGGACCACCCTGACACCATTTGGAGAGCTGTGGCGACCTGGCAGTGTTTTACTATCGATTGCGGCACACGGAGCTCGCAAGAAGGTGATTTCCTTGCTGCACGCGGGGCTGGTTGTAAGGTGGGTGTGTGCGGCAGAGAGTACGGTGAGGTGGCTGGCTGGCTGGCTGGCTGCAGTACAGTACACTCAGCTGGCCGTAAGGTGGGGCCTTAATCCTCTCTCCTCCCTCCTACGTCCTTCCTCCTCCCTCCTCCCTCCTCCCCTCCCCTCCCCGCCTCCCCTCCACCCGCCCCCTACCAGGTACGTGCAGCGCGCGCTGTACCTGCTGCACCTGACGTGCGGGTCAGAGCACCCCAACAGCGCGGCCACGTACATCAACATGGCCATGATGCTGCACGGCCTCTCCCACCTCCACCTCGCCCTGCGCTACCTGCACCGCGCGCTGCACTGCAACCACCGCCTGCTGGGCCCCGACCACATCCAGACAGCCGCCAGCTACCACGCGATTGCGATCGCGCTCTCTCTCATGGACGCGTATGCGCTCTCTGTGCAGCACGAGCAGACCACGCTGAATATTCTCCAGGCGAAGCTCGGCCCGGAGGACCTCAGGACCCTGGTGAGTTGAGGGCCCCATAATTTCATACTATGACTGACATCTAGGTGGTGGGCGCGGCACCTCGCCCTGTGCTAACTGCACCGCGCGCTGCACTGCAACCACCGCCTGCTCGGCCCCGACCACATTCAGACAGCAGCCAGTTATCATGCTATCGCCATCGCCCTCTCTCTCATGGACGCGTATGCGCTGTCCGTGCAGCACAAGCAGATTACACCACACTCAACATCCTGCAGGCAAAGCTTGGTCCGGACGACCTGAGAACGCTGGTGAGTTGAGAAATTGTTTCAGTCGCGTCAGAAAGCAAGCAGACCACGCAGAAATTTCCTGCAGGAGAAACTGGGTTCGGATGATCTCAGGACGCTGGCGAGCTGGTCTCGTAGTTTAAGGTCGTGCTTTTGGATTGTTTTGGCATGAGAATGATACGAGGGCAGCTGTGGGTTGGTTCCTTGACTCACTGCCTGCAATGTCTGTGCTCTAGTCCCACCACTAACTTCCATCTATCAGCAAGTAATTCCAGAGCGTGGCAGTATGGGTCAGCCTCTTCTCAACTGGTCTTCTATCTCTGTCTTGCCCTTCAATCTCATTCCGTCACTCACCACTACTCGCCTCCCTTCCCAGGACGCATTGGCGTGGTTGCTTGAGCTCTGTGAGTAAAAGCGAAGGGTCAGCCTGTTCTCTCGCGAACTTCTCACCCTCGCTCGCTCTCACCCTGCCCTTCCCCTCCTGTCCCCCTCAGGTCGCGGCAGCGTGGCTGAAGCTCTTTGACAGCAGGGCAGCAAGGGTCAGCCTCATCTCACACTCTCTCCCACCCTCTCTCCCACCCTCTCTCCCACCCTCTCTCCCACCCTCTCTCCCACCCTCTCTCCCACCCTCTCTCCCACCCTCTTTCCCACCCTCTCTCTCCCTTTCCCCCCTTTTCAGGACGCGGCGGCGTGGCTGGAGTTCTTTGAGAGCAAGGCAGCAAGGGTCAGCCTCATCTCACATTCTCTCCCACCCTCACTCTCACCCTCACTCTCACCCTCACTTTCACCCTCCCTCTCCCCCCTCTCCCAGGACGCGGCGGCGTGGCTGGAGTACTTTGAGAGCAAGGCAGCGGAGCAGCAGGAGGCAGCCCGCACAGGCACGCCCAAGCCAGACGCCACCATCGCGTCTAAAGGGCACCTCAGGTGAGACAGCTGATGTGAGACGCATGCGCATGAGAGCAAGAGTCCCTACTTTCCCTCTCTTCCCCCCTCACCTCTCATCCCCTCTCACCTCTCTTCGCCCCTCTTTCTTCCCTTTCATCTTCTCCCCATCACCATCCAGCGTGTCGGATCTGCTCACATTCATTAACGGCGAAGAGCAAGAGCAGGGGAGGCTGCTCGACCTCTGTAATTCATCCTCCCTCCTCTCTTTCCCTCCTCTCTTTCCCTCCCCTCCACCTCCCCATCACCACCCAGCATGTCGGACCTGCTCTCATCCATCAACGACGAGGAGCAGGGGAGGCTGCTTGGCCTTCTCTACTCACTCATTCCTCCCTCTCTTCTCCTTTCCTCTTTCTGTCTCCTCTCTTCCCCTCCCCATCACCACCCAGCGTGTCGGACCTGCTCTCGTTCATCAACGACGAGGAGCAGGGGCGGCCGCCTGACCTTTGTATTTCATCCTCCCTCCTCTCTTTCCCTCCTCTCTTTCCCTCCCCTCCACCTCCCCATCACCACCCAGCATGTCGGACCTGCTCTCATTCATCAACGACGAGGAGCAAGGGAGGCTGACTGGTCTACTTTCTTCGTCAATCGTCCCGGTCTTCACCCTTCCTCTTTCTTCCTCTTCACTTCTCTCCCTCCCAGTGTGTCGGACCTGCTCTCATTCATCAACGACGAGGAGCAGGGGCGGAGGGAGGTGATTCAGGAGATAATGCGCAAGCGAGGCCGACGCCCCTTGCTCAAGGTACAATGCTTGTGCCTTGACATGTATGCAGACCTTAACATGCTTTTTTTTTTTATCCTTAAAGAGTTATGTTGCTTTGGTGATCTCCCCCGCTGCCTCCCCTACATTCCTTGCCTTGGTGATCACTCCCTCCCTTTTTTTCCCCTCCTCCCCACCCTTCCCTCACAATCCCTCCTCCACCCCTTTTCCTTCACTTCCTCCTCTCCCCCTCCCCTTCTGTCTCCCCTGCTTCCCCATTTCCCCCTTTTCCCCCTTCCGCGTCCTTCTTTTCCCCCTCCCCTCTCTCTCATCTTGACTTTCAGTCCAAGGGCGATCGCCTCATAGCAGCAGCTCCACACAACACAACCACCGGTGGAGAAGAAACAGCAGAGAATACCAGCTCAGGACTGGTTGAGGCTTCTACTGGCTTAGTTGCTGCCACTGGAGGTGCTGATAACGAGATCCTTGAGAGTATCCCTGCTCCTGCAGCAGCACAAGCAGTAGCAGCTGCAGCACAAGAAGACACCGGTATGAGGCCGCTTCTCAGTGGTGAAGCAGAAGCAGCAGCAGCTGCTGTTGCTGCCCACGCTCCTTCGCTTGCTGCTGCTGCCGCTGCGGCTGCCTCAGCACCTGTCTCCGCTTCTGCTGCTGCTGGAGCTGCAGCAACCGCAGTTGCTGCTGCAGCAACCCCTGCAGCGGCACCTGGTGCGGCAGCAGAGGAAGATGACTCCGACGGATGGCAGACGGCATGCAGTCGCGCTCACAAGCACAGCCACCAGCGTAAGGCAGCAGGTGCTGCTACTGGAGCAGCAGGAGCAGGAGCAGGAGTGATGGGCGTTGGGGGGTTTAAGGCAGCTAGTAGGGGTGTGGTAAGGGGAGGGGATGCTAGGGGCAAACGGGTTGGTCCAAAGCAGCTAGTGCAAGCAGCAGCAACAGCAGGAGGAGCAACAGCAGCAGTAGGAGGGGGAGGGAGTGTGGCAGGGGAGAGTAGCAGGCAGAAGGTAGGCCCTGGGATTTTGCCTGTCACTCCTGTGTCTGGAGCTGCTCCTTCCCATGCTGCTGCCGCTCCTCCTTCTGCTGCCAAGCCGATGGTTGCAGCTGTTGCCAACGTTGATAGTGTTGTCCCTGCTGTTGCTGCTCCTGGTGATGGTGCTGCATCTGGGGACGCAAAAGCCACATCCCTGGGCCCAGCAGCGCCTGTACGAGAGGGTGAGAGGAAGAATGCATGGGGACTGAGTGCTGGCTCTAAGGTAGCTGCTTTGGCTGCGACTTCTAAAGCTGCTAGTGCTGCTACTTCTGCTTCTGTCACTTCTGCGTCCCCTGCTGCTTCTGCTCCTACTTCCACTGCTGTTGCTGGTACTGGTGATCCTGCTGTTCCTGCAACTTCTCCTGCTTCTACTCGTGTGGCTGCTCCTGCTTTAGCTCCAGCCACTCCTGCTGCTACTCCGACTGCTGCTCCTGCTGCTCCAGCTCGTGTCACTGCCAGTCCTGCTGCTGCCCCTCCTGCTGCAACTCCTCCTACCACTGCCCCTACTGCCACCACGGTTCTTTCTGCAGCCACTGCAGCTACTGCACTTGCTAAACCTGCCACAGTTGCTACAGATGCCTCACCTGCTACAGCCACTGCAGCTGCTACAGCTGTGGCAGATGCTACATCTGCCTCACCTGCTGCTACAGCCACTGCAGCTCCCAAGAGGGCCCCTGTCCCGCCACCAGGCCCCATGACCCGCTCGTGGAAGGAAATAGCTCTACTGCCACCAGGCAAAACGGCATTGGCTGCTGCACCAGCGGTGCCAGAATCTGCGATAGGAGTTTCAACGACAGGTGAGAATATCCCTGCCACTGCCACCACTGCAGGAAGCATGAACAGCAGCTCAGCAGTAGTATTAGTAGCAGGAGCAGCAGCAGCAATACCAGTAGCAGCAGCAGCAGTACCAGGAGCAGCCCAAGGCAGCACAGGGGCAGCCTCTAGCACGAGCTCTAATGATGCTACGAGCTCTGCTGTCTCTACTGGCACTGCAAGCACTGCTGTCGCGGCCAACACTACAAGCACTGCCGTTGCCACCGGCAGCGGCGACAAGACTGCAGAAACCACAGGGGAGAGGCAGCAGCAGGCGGAGCAGGTGGGAGGATGGACGGAGGATCAGGCTGAAGAGGGCAGTGATGTAGCGGTTGGGAAGAAGCAAGTGGGAGAGGAGAAGACAGTGTCAGTGGTGGTAGCACAGACGGCTGCTACTGCTGCCGTGACTTCTGCTCCTGCGGCTGCTCCGAGTGCTCCTGCCGCTGAATCCGTTGTTGCAGCCTCAGGTGGAAAAGCGGCTGATCCCAGCGCTGCTGCCGCTACTCCAGCCAAATCTGTGCTGCCTCTTTCAGCTCAGAGCCCCTCCAAGCTCTCCCCCTTGGCTTCTCCTTTCCAACCCGCTGCCGCACCCATTGCGTCTTCTGTGGCTCTGGCCATTACAATGCCCGTTGCTTCGACTGCACCAATTGCCTCTTCTGTACCCATCGCCTCTACCTCAACCAGTGCTGCTGTGATTCCCTCTGGTTCCCATGCACAGATCCGTGAGAACTCCTCCCCTCCTCCACCTCCCTCAACCGAACTCAACTCTATTGCACCCCCCGCTGCTGTTGATTCTGCAGCTGTCCCTGCAGCAGCTGTTGCAGCAGCACCAGTAGAATCGCCAGCAGGATCAGAGGAACCGAAAGCAGAGTCTGTGGCAGCAGCGCCTGTAGCAAGGGAGGCTGTAGCAGCAACAGCGCCTGTAGCAGGGGAGGCTGTAGCAGCAGCAACAACAGCGCCTGTCGCAGCAGCGCCAGTGACAGTTGGGCCGCAGCTGCAGCCGTTGATTCCAGTCCCCATGCATCCAGTGATTGCCCCCCCGCACGGGTACATGGCACCACCGGGTCACTACCCCATGCCATACCCTCATCATCCTTATTATTATCACCCACAAGCCCACCCACACTCTCACTCACACACTCACTCGCACACTTACTCACACCATCACCAGCAGCACCAGCAAGACCAGCAGCAGTACAGCCAACAGCAGCAGCAGCAGCAGCAGCGCTACAGCCACCGCTACAACCGCCCGGCATTCATCCCACCCAGGTTCCTGCGCAATGCAGCCGCTACAGCCGCCGCCGCAGCTGCGGCTGCTGCTGCTGCTGCTGCTGCTGCAGGTTCTGGTGCGGCAATTGGAGGTGCACCCACCATACCTACCATACCTGCTATGCCTGTGTACATGCCGATGCACATGCCTGTGCACATGCCACTGGGAGTGCCTGTGCGTGGGGGGGTGCTGATGCCTGTGGGTGGGCCTCTGCCTGTGCCCAATGCCCTGCCCATGCCTATGGTTTCCGCAATTGCTGATGCATCTGCCTCTCCTGCTGCTCCCGCTGCTCCAGCACCAGCCAAATCTGATGCCGAGCTGATGCTTTCTGGAGACGACTTCCCTCCTCTGCCCTCTTCTGCTGCTCCTGCTCCTGCTGCTGCAGCGAGTGAGGTATCTGGCAGTGCTGCCAATACTGACCCTGCTGCTTTGGCTGCCCACAGTGACGCCTCAGCAGACTCAGCGGCACCTGAGGAAGCACCTGAGGCTGCAACTACACCTGAGGAAGCACCTGAGACTGTAACTACACCTGAGGAAGCACCTACACCTGAGGAAGCACCTGAGGCTGTAACTACACCTGAGGAAGCACCTGAGGCTGTAACTGCACCTGAGGAAGCCCCTGAGGTTGTGGCAGCACCAGAGCCTGAGGAATCAGCTGCACCTGCGGCTATAGAAGCACCTGAAGCTGTAGCAGCACCTGAAGCTGTAGCAGCACCTGCAGGGGATGAATGCCTGACAACACCATCAGCATCATCAGCATCAACAGAAGTGGCAGCAGTGGCAGAATCAGCAGCAGCAGAGCCAGCAACCCCAGCTGCAGCTGCAGCAGCAGAAGCAGCAGCAGCACCTGCTGGATTGGGCTTGAGCGCGCATGCATCACCATACCAACCCACTTCCCCGCCACGCCCACTCACCCCAGTATCACCTCCCACCACCATCACACCATCCTCTCCTGTGGCTACAGCCCCCACACCCGCTGCCGCCACAGCCACAACACACCCTGCCGCCACAGCCACCTCACCCCCTGCTGCTGTGTCCCCCATACCCCCTGCTCCAGCTGTTAAGCCCATGAATCCTCACGCTCTCGAGTTCGTTCCTGGAAAGAACTGGGGTGCTCTTGGGTCTGCTGCTGCTACAGCAACCCATCCTGCAGACTCACCATTGGCAGTGGCAACAGCAGCAGCAGGAGCAGCAGTGGTGGCAGAAGCAGCAGGAGGAATGGGAGGACCAAAGGTGGTGGGGTGGAGAGCGGTGCTTAGTGGTCGTGTAGATCCTGGTAAAGAGATGGCTGGGGAGGGGGCTGCTGGTGCTGCTGCTGGTGGGGCTGCTGGGAAGGCTGGAAGTGGGGAAAAGGTGAAGACACACGGCAAGAGAGGGAAACAGAGCAAGGGGGGCAAGCACGAGCAGCATTGGGAGCGCAAGGGGAAGAGCGAGCTAGTGGGGGCGGAGGGTAAGGGAGAGAAGGAGAATGGGAAGGAGGAATTAGCAGTGAGGAAGGAGAATGGGGCTGTGTTACAAAAGGATGTGTCAAGAGAAGGGGAGATTGGGGAGAAGGGAAGGGAGAGTGAGGAGACAGGAAAGGAGAGTGAAGAGGAGGTGATTGAGATTGTGAAGGTGTGTGTTTCTGAGACTGTGGTGTCAGGGGACGGTGCCTGTGACCCTCCCCTGCCCTGTGAGGTAGAGAGGGGTGCAGAGGAAGGAAAAGGGGTGGAAATGGACAAGATGGAGAAGGGAAGGATGGAGGAGACGGAGGAGCAGGAAGAAGGGCAAGTAGTTTCAATGCTCACGCTGAGTGACTCGGGAAGCGACCCAGAGAGCGAGGAGGTGAAAACAGGGGGGAAAGGTGAAGAGGATGATGAAGAGAGTGCAGGGAGTAAGACGATGATGGGGAAGAAGGGAGGGCAGGTTGAGCAGGCGAAGGTGGGGCAGGAGGGAGGAAAGAGTGGCATGAAAGTATCGATGTCTTGGGCAGATATGGCTGATGTGATGGATGAGGAGGAGAGGGGGAAGGGCGGCACGAAAGTGGGCGGCATGAAAGTATCAATGTCCTGTGTGAATATGGCTGAGATTAAGGATGAGAAGGAGAGGGGGAAAAGCGGCATGAAAGTGTCAATGTCTTGGGCTGATATGGCTGACCTAATGGATGAGGAGGATAGGGCGGAAGCTGCTGCTGCCGCCAGTGCTGCTGCTGCTACTTCTGCTGCTGGTGGTGGTTATGGTGGTCGTAATGGTAGTTCCACTGAAGCAAACGGGTGTGTGAGAGATGCACAGCCTTCCCCTGCTGTGTTGACTGTGGCAGCACCTGTGGATAAGGAGGTGGTGGGGGGAGGCAGGGGAGAGGGCCGGCAGCAGCAGAACCACCGGCAGCATTCGCAGCATCAGCAGAGGAATCATCGGCAGTGGCAGCAGCAGCAGCATGTGAAGCACGGAGCAAACAGGGGGAGGGGACAGCAGCAGCAGCAGCACCAGGAGGGACAGCGGCAGCAGCAGGAGCAGAAGGGGCAGCAGCCGCATGGGCAGAAGGGAGGGCAGGAGCATGAGGGGCAGAGAGGCCAAGGGAGGAGGCGAGGGGCCTCCGTCCCTCGAACCACTTGGGCACCAAAACCTTTCCAGCCAGCCCAGCAGCCACCTGTGAAGCCTGAACAGGAGCTAGCTGATGGAGCCACAGCAGTCTCAGGTGTTTCAGGTGCTTTAGGTGTTTCAGGTGCTTCAGGTGTTTCAGGTGCTTCAGGCGTTTCAGGGGCCTCAGCTGTTTCTGATGGTGGGGGGATCCTGGGTGATGGTGAGATGCATGCAGCAGCAGCTGTGGCTGCACAGGGGAAGGTCCCTCAGGAGACACGGGAGGGCGTTAGTGGAGGGAGGGCGGCACGGGAGGGGAGGCGACGTGGTGGTAGGGGAGTGGGGAGAGCCCAAGGAAGGGGCCATGGGGCAGTGGAGGGTGGGGGGGAGCATGGGGCAGTAGAGAGGCACATGAATGGGGGGCTTGCTGCTGGTGTTGAGGGGGGAGCACAAGGGGGAGGGAGCGTGGAAGGCAAGTGCGGAGAGAAGGGAGAAGGGAAGGGGGAGGAGAAAGGGGAGGGGGCAGGGGAGGGAGAGGATGGATTCACTGTGGTGACGCCTAGGAGGAAGAGGCCTCCTCGCAGTGCTGGCCATGGGCGACAGGTAAGCGTTTGAGGCGGTGCAATGCGGTGCTCTGAGGTGCTATGAGAGGCTGTGCGGTGGTGTGCGATGCTATGAGGTGCCATGTGGTGAGACGAGGTGCTGAATACTGCTGCTACCCAGTGCTGTTTGGGGGGCAATGCGGCGCGGCGTGCTTTGGTTTCTTTCACGCATTGGAAAGTACATATGGTAGATTTCCAGCTGTTTTTTGTCGTCTGCTGAACTCTCTGTCTCTCTTTTGTGTCGACCTCTTATGCAACTTGTTGCCCCCCCTCCATCCATTTTCCTTGCATGCAACAGGGTCCACACAGGCAGAACCAGCACCAGCACCCACACCATCATCAGCAGCAGCCGCCGCAGCAGCATCAGAATGGTGGGAACGGCACTGCTGATGCTAGAATGGCAAATGGCAATGGGAACATGACACATGGCAATGGGAGTTGCAATGGCCACTCCAGTGGCCCTGACAGCAACAGCGAGAGCAGCAAGCACCCTCATCCAAACCCCCACCATCATCATCATCACCATAATCGCCGCCGCAATCACCAGCGCCGTGGGGGTAAGGCAGCAGGAGGAGAAGCAGCAGGAGGAGAAGCAGGGGCAGCAGGTGCAGAGAGAGAGAGGGGAGAAGCAGGGCAGGCGGCAGCAGGTGCAGCCACAGCTACTGCTACAGGTACAGCAGCTGCAGCAACAAGAGGAGCCACAGCATCTGCACCAATCCCTGCTGCCGCGTGAAACTTGCAGCAACCTCCTCGAATCATGTGTGGGAGATGAGGAAGTAGTCCTTTCTCCTCTATGTGCTTTTTTCCCCTCCTGGAAATGCTTGTCTCAGGTACTTCTCTTAGATTTCCTTGCTTTGTTTGTCCAGCTTTGTCCTACTTAGTCAATATTTCTTCTGTTCACGGCCAACCCATGAATCCCTCTTCACACATGAATACCGTACGCTTCTGAACTGAAAAAGTACGTCAACACCCCATGCAGAAAAAGAACCCGTGCGTCGCATTGTTTGGACAACGCTTCAGTGGTGTTATCCAGCTAGTGTGGACCAGCCTTATGACGCATCACAATTGTGAAGTGTCCTTATTCCACGCTCTCATTTTCTTAAATCATCCTCACTTCCATCCCACGCAATTCCCTCTCGATATATGGCGGCAGTGGCAGCAGCCCTGCCCAGTGCAGCAGAAGCAGCCCTGCAGAGCAGCAGCCTGATGGGCTCACCTCACCTCACCCCTCCCACCTCAGGCGGACTGGGGAGTTGGACATCACGTCAGCTTCTCTTCTCTCCTCTTGCATCTGTAAACTTATGATGTTGTCAACACGATGTAGGAGCGAAGAGAACATCTTGAATCATGTACGGTATTCGCCCTCTATATCACCTTCTCGCTACACATATACATACGTCTGTACATTCGCACCCTGAACCACTAAAACAAGCCAGTGGACTACACATACCACAGCTTTTCAGTGGTATGTTCAAAACATCGTACCAAGCTGTATTCGCCATACAAAGCCTATCCGCCCTACCTGTATTCGCCATACAGAGGCATTCACATCACACCCTTGCCCTCCACACCTTTTTCCCCAGTCATTCCCTCGCTCTCACTGCTTTCTTCACGTGTGATGCTGAGGGGGGATGGGGGGGGGGGGGGGGGGGGGGGTGCTCACACCCCCTGAAAATCATCCCAATGCTCCCTCCCCTTCCGCCATAGTTTCCCCCTGAAGATTACACCAATACCAAAGCTCCCTCCCCTTCTTCCATGCATTGAGATGTCCCAAAAATCGTTCTCACTGCTCACTTCCTGCTTGATGTCAACCCCCCTCCCTGAAAAACACCCCCTGAAAAACATTCCAGAGCCCTCCCCCCTTCCTCCATGCCTTTCCTATTGGGTTGTCTCTCTCCTTGCCATTCTTCCCCTAACCTTACCTTCTGACGCTTGCTACACACCGCGTTTACTCACAACTAGATGCCATCAATCTCGTTTGAATCACTCATCACTCTCCTCGGTATCATCCCCACTCCTTTCAGATTCCCCTTCGTTACTGTCACACTCCACTTCAATCTCACCCTCCTCCCCTACTACATCACTCTCTTCAATCACAATCTCTTCCACCCCACTGTCTTTCCTCTCACCCCTCCCTCTCTTCCCTTTACCCCTTCTCCCCTTCCCCTTTCCCTTCCCCTCCCTCTTCCCCTCCTCCTCCTCCCTCTTCTTCTCCTCCTCCTTCCTCTCCCTCTCCCTCCTCTCCTCCCTCAGTCCCATCACAAAAGCCGGCCCATGGGTCATAGCAGCATCAGCACTACCCCGGTGCAGCAGAAAGAAGCCTTGCAGAGCCGCAGGGCTCACCTCTCCTTCCTCAAACATCCCCGCAAATCGCTCCGCCTCTTTCTCAGAAGCTTCCGAGAAGAATCTCAGAAATAGACGGACAATCTGGCTGCGGCTCGCGAGGCCGAGAAACATCCGCAAGTCGACCCGCCCGGGGCGGATCAGTGCAGGATCCAATCTCTCGATATGATTCGTCGTCATGATCACGATCTGCTTCTCCCGGGCGGCAATCCCATCGATCGCGTTCAGCAGGCCAGAAAACGACAGCCCATTCGCCTGGCTCCCCTCCTTCTTCTCTCTAGTGGCTGTGAAGGCAGCATCAATATCCTCCAGTACAATCACGTCCCGCTCGTCACAGTCACACATAGCACTGCTCAGGGAGTCATCGCTCATACCAGAGGAAGATAGGCTGATTATCGCAACTCCAAACTCCAACTCCCCTGCCATAGCTTGGATAAGAGAAGTCTTGCCGCATCCGGGCGGCCCGTGGAATAAATACCCCCGTCGGTGAGGGATGCCCCGGTCTGTATACCACTTTGCACTCGCTAAGAACTGCTTCACGTCGTCGATAAGAGCGCCTGTATCACACTCCAGAACCACAGTCGAAACCGGCCGGCTCGCGCGTTCCCCCATGTACTTCCAGTAATCCTGGTCTGCACACCACCGCTTCACTGACGTGATCTTCTTCTCGGTTTTCTTCACCATGGCTGCATCGGTAGCGGCTTGCACGACTGCCTGAAGAATGACCTGAGAGGGCGCTTCAATAACGAGCTCCTCGCGGTTCATTGAGCGGAGAATGTCGCCGAATTCCGCCCCTTGGTCGAGCTGACCCGGACTGTTGCGCATTTGAAAGGACACCTGGCAGAGGAAGCGGAAGAGGGACGGGGGTGGGACACGCGAGAAGGAGTTGAAGCACTTGGAGTGAAGCGGTGTGCGATTAGGAAAAGGAATGATTGGCTGAACATTGTCACAAAGCGTCTCGGGACCTTATCTGAATCGGGAAGAGCTTTACCTTGGCACCATTGAATGTGATGTGTTGAGCAGCCTTCAGCTTGGGAAGGAACTTGACGATCGGCTTATTACGGTCCTCGCCACTCGCTTCATCATCCGTCGGCCATTCCAGATTTAGGGTAAACTCGGACGGCCTCAGCTTCTTATAGCCGTTCAGCCATTCCTGTATCCAGGTAAATGCCAGGTCGTTTGGAGAGATCGTTACAGTCACATTTCCCCTGTGACGCATCCAATCTAGTGACCAATGGAACCAGCTTAGAAGATATCTGCCCACCAGACCGATCGCAACAAGCCACACGCTGCCCGCAAAAAAATCGTTGTGGAGGTATTGTTGTAAGAAGCCGTCCAAAATGGGGGAAAAGGCGGAGAGGAGGGTGATGATGAAGGGGTAGAGGGGCGACGACGCGGGAAGCACGAGATTGAGCACGCTTTGCGCCAGGAAAAGCGCGGGTTTCTTCTGAAAGTCGATGTGACTAGAAGCATGCGTGCCATTGTCGGTTTGGTTGAACTCGCCAAAGGTTGCTGCTGCGTCGTCATCGCCGTTCAATAAGGTATCGGCGCGTGGAAATCCGTTGACGGGTGGAAAACCGCCTTGGACGGGTGATCGAAACACGAGCGACGTTAGCAAATCTACCGCGCCTCCCATCCCGCTCATGCTGTTGGTCAGCATTCCCGGAATTTCGGCTGCGTCAGCCATTAGTGCCGTGCTCGATGGGGGCTTGAACCACTGGCAAAGGCGCTTCTAATGTGAATCTACAATCAACTATGTGAACTGACAAAACGCCGTGAAGGCTTCCGCTCTGGGGGGAAGGGTATTCAAATGGACGCAACAGCGAAGAGAGCAGTCCTAGAAACAGAGCCGCAACTAAGGACTGCAGCTAATAATGTCCTGTCCTAATCAAGCCAGGAACTATAAACGATTTGGGAGCTGCCGAGCCGCACAGGCTCCAGCAACCATTGGTTGCTGCGTTCGCGTGAGTCACGCGGTTGCTTGAGCTCACACCGACGAACCAATCCCGCAGGAAGGAGTGTCAATACAGTGTGGGTGCCTCGAGATTAGGTAATCAGTTCAGTGCGCCTCCTCTCCTTCTCAAGATTGCCTCAACGACACGCCACACATCCCAAAGTCCACGCAACGCCCGAGGCGCAGTAATGAACTGTAGTCGTCCGAAAAACGTTTCCCGCCAGAAATCAAGGCTGGGGTTTTGTTCTCGGGGTCTTCGTGACGCCAAGCCAAGGTTTTCAGGAAGGTCAGCGATTTCGTTCGTGAAGTGATGACGTCGCCCACGGGATTCGGATCGTAAACGCGTCGTTGATTTCCCACAGTCACGTTACATTTACTTTTCTGCCTTCGCTTTACTTTCGCGAAAACGCGTGAGAGAAAATGGCGTGTTGGCCACGCCACCAGTGTCTGTACCCGTTATTTTCCGAACAAAAAAATTGGATGTACACTTCGTGAAGTGGGTTATGAGTAGAAACGGGAAGTTTGTTAACTGAAGGGAACGCCCCTACTTGCAACAAATATAGATGCATGAAAATCTCATATAAAAATTTTTCAATAGAAAACTTATTTAATTCACTCTGTGACAACCAATGCGTTATCAAAACTGCAAACTATAGGGGTTCCGTGTGTAAAATTATAGTTATATCTCTGCTAGGCTTGTTAGGCTACAAATAGTGAACTACCATAAGTCCGCAATTTCGATATACCTGGTTTCCCCATCTCGCTGATGGCTGTGCATATAGCGAGGGGGCAAGGTCAAAACAAGTCACTCGAGCATTGTCATCTCCCTTCAGCTCATCTGCAACCGCAGCCCTCGTTTGGAGCCTTTGTCACACCGCGCCTCGTTCGTAAAATCACGAGTCGCAACACATTGCATTATGCGATTCGGCTCAAAATGCCATCCTCTTCCTCGCCAATGTCACAAAATGCGTGCCTCGCCCCACCAATTTCACCACTTACACCAAAGCCGTGTTTCTGTGGTACAATTGATGCCTGTTTGAGCCCCTCCCGGTTGCCTTATGAAGGGGGCGTATAAGCTGTCACGAGCAGTTCGCATAAGTTTCGTCAATTCGCAGCTAGCTAAAAAGAATTCGCATGTGCTTATAAACAAGACTCTGCTACCTAGTTACCTAGTTTGACTTCAGTCTCTTCTGCTTGACTTCGGTCTCTTCTGCTTGACGCGCTTGTAATGTAGGTGCATAAGGCTGGGGAAACAACCTCGGGTGCAGCGTATCCATCCGGCGCAAGGCAAATTCGCGTGCATGGGGTGAGCATCAATTGTACTGCGCGATTCTTCCACAGATTCATGTGCTCATGTATGTTCTACTGACTGACCCTCGTCATCGGCGCCCCGTCGCCCCGCCCATTGGCTCAGCAATAGTGGGCCAGCATCAACCCTTGCTTGACACCCTTGGCGGCGCGCGTCCCCCGTACCCGCCCCATCCCCAGCGCTTGCAAGGTGCAAACCACTTAGGGTCTGATCTGCTCTGCTCTCTCTCTCTCCCAGTTGCCCCACCAGCATCAAACCTGGTTGATAGCACAATCTGTCCACGTTTTTGGCCCAGCCCAGACCAACTTGCATCATCCTCTCATCGTTCTATCCTACACTCACGCAAGAAAGAACGCCTTAGCGTGTTCACCCAAGCTCCGTAGTGATTCTCAATTCGATATTTAGATTATTCTTACAGACCTCCCCCTCCAACACGCCTTGTGTGCGACTGCGAATCCCTCTGCTAGTGTCTCCTGCCCCGAGATTTTTCGACTGCCTAGGGCCTTTTCAGCTGCGCCGAAGTCGCTCCAGCTTCCCACTTCAAAGTTTGCAGCACTCGTCGACATATTGCACTTTCGAGAAGTGATACAAGCATTGCTACGAAACACTCGCACTCAGAAGCTTCCAGGCGCCTGACATTCTCTCGCACCCACAATCCATTAGCTGCACCACCCGCAACCATGAGCACGTCACCGCTCCTCGCCAAGTCGGCCAAAGATGCTTTCATCGAAGTCATGTGAGTCACGGGATCAGGCCGTTGCGCGTGGACTACGTTCGCAAGTGGAACATAACAATCACAGGTTGTTCCAAGTTGTTTCATATCGAGACGCATACAATTCAAATCCCTTCCCCCGTTTCCCCGCCGATCCGTATCCCTCCCCCTTCCATCCCCATCCTCACCCCACCGCCCCCGCTTGCCCGCCCCACCAGGCTCATGCCTGGCGGCAATCTCGGAGGCGGTCGAGGCGCTCTACGCGCGCTGCCAGGTGGACGTGTTCGTTCAAGTCGATAGTCATACCATTTGAATCCCTCTTCCACCCCTCCCTCCCCCACCACGACGACGACGACGACCACCAGGCTCATGCCTGGCGGCAATGTCGAAGCGGTCGAGGCGCTCTACGCGTGCTGCCAGGTGGACGTGTTCGTGCACTCCATGGCGCGTCTGCGCAACGCCGCCGCCGCCAAGCGCCAGATGCTCGGGCTCGTGTCGCCGCCACAGCTCATGCACGCCGAGCCGTACACCGTCCGCGATATGCTCACTTTCCAACCGGTGCGTGCGTCCATCCGCTCAATAATCATTAAGATTATGAGTTATGTTCATGATCAAGGGACAGCTCAATGCTCTCCCCGCAACTCATGCACGCCGGGCCATACACCGTCCGCGATATGCTCACCTTCCAGCGGGTGCGTGCGTGTAATTGAGTAATTTGTTATCATGCATTGCTGTTGTCGACGCCAAGGAATGGGGCCGAGCCCCTGAATCCGTCCGTTCCCCCTTTGTCATTCCCCCTCCCGCCTTCCCCCAGGACCCGTTCCCCCATCCCATGCTCCGCCTGCACCGCGCGCTGCAGGAGCCTGCCGCGCGTCTATTCGGCGAAATTCTGCGCTTCATGGGGCTCGGGGGGGGCGCGGGAGGCGCAACGTTCATCGGCGGAGGCCCCGCGGGGAGGCTGACGCCGGCGGCGGAGATTGCGCTGGTTGCGCGCGTGCTGCAGACGATTGGCGAAGAGCCGCTGCTTCGCGATGAGCTGTTTCTGCAGTTACAGAAGCAGACGCGCGCGAACGACTATCGGTAAGCAATGAATTCCCCCTCGCCTGCAGTCTTTGCTTCTCCCCCTCGCCCACTCGCCGCCCCCCGCCCCCTCTGCATCTTCAACCTTCTCTCAGCGGGGAAGCTCATGCGCCACTGCGCGTATATCTTCGTTCCCGCCCCCCGCCCCCCACTCCCCTCCCCCCCTTTTTTCTCTATCTCTCTCTTCCTCCGCCCCGCCCTCTTCCCCGCCCCCGGTTCCCCAGCGACTCGTGTATCAAGGCGTGGGAGTTCATGCGGCACTGCGCGTACATCTTCCCCCCCTTGCCCACATGTCGGTCTTAAAGCACCCCGGCTCCATTCCCCGCTCCCCCACGCTCCGTTATCTTCCCCAGCGACTCGTGTATCAAGGCGTGGGAGCTGATGCGCTACTGCGCGTACATCTTCCCGCCGACCACCACCGTCGCGACGCCCTTAGTCGACTATTTCACCGCGCTCGCCGCGGACCCCAAGTGCGACCCGGGAATCCTCGGCGCGCTGCGGCTGACGTGGAAGGCGCTCGAGCACGGGCTGGAGCACGGGCCGCGCGAGACCATACCGGGGGAGGAGGAGGTTCGCGCGCTTATAACGGGGACGCCGATGGTGGTGCCAGTCTTTCTGTGCAACGACGCGCCGGAGAATATTCACTATGGACCGACTACCACGGCGGAGGAGGCGGTAAAGGTGAGCAACCGATCAAGCCTTGTCCCTGAAAGCCTGAAACCCTGAAACCCTGAGCCCCTAACCCTGAAACTGGTCTCCCCGGTGTTTCTGCGCAACGACGCGCCGGAGAATATCCATTATGGGCCGACCACCATAACGGAAGAGGCGGTTCAGGTGAGCCGGCTCAGCGTTTAGCGTTTAACGCTGAGCCCCGAACCCTTGTGAGTGATTTTTGAGAATTAGCGCTTCTCAAAAATCACCCCGAACCCCGGAATGCCTTAGCGCTGAATCCGTAACCCGAAACCATGACATCCCTGAAACCAGTCACTCCGTGTTTCTGTACAATCACCCACCACGTCCCCCTTCGCCATGCACATCAGCCGCTTCCCCTTTTTCCCCCGTCCCCACCCACCCCCACTTCCCCCTATTCTCCGCCCCGCTCCCCCAGATCCTCTGTAAGAAGCTGCAGGTCTCCGCCACATCCCCCTTCGCGCTCTACACCAGCCGCGCCACGCGCCCGCTCGTCGGCTCCGCGCCCACCGCCGGCTCCGCCT
Organism: Closterium sp. Yama58-4; assembly: GCA_947470075.1. NCBI lineage: Eukaryota > Viridiplantae > Streptophyta > Zygnematophyceae > Desmidiales > Closteriaceae > Closterium > Closterium sp. Yama58-4. The sequence goes on from CANIUD010000257.1 coordinate 26,555, forward strand.
CCCCCGCGCCCGGCGGAAAGAAAGGCGCCGCCATTCCGCCAGCCGTCGTGGGTGAGTTTAACGGTGTGGATTAAGACCGATCGTTTGTATTCCCTACCGCCGCCGCCGCTGCTGCTGCTGCTGCTGCTGCTGCCGTAGGCTCAGTTCCCCTAACCCGCCCTGTTTCCTCTCCCCTTTCCCCTCCCCTTGCGTGCCCCGTCTCCCCTCCTCCCCCCTCGCCCCACGCCCGTCGCGCTCCCCCTCAGAGCACGTGCTGCTACCGCGCAGCGCCTACATCTCGGATCTTCTCGTCGATTACGGGACCGCGGCGCAGGTGGGGCAGTCGCGCGGGCAGCAGGTGGTGTGCAAGCTGCTGCTGCGGAAGCGCTGGTTCGACCGCGCCGATGCTGACGTGGCGGAGCGCCAGTTCGTGCGCCTCTGCTACGTGCAGCTGCGCCGCGACTACATGGAGAGCCGCTACCTCGTCACCGCGGAAGGCGCGGTCGTCTTAGCGGCGCTGCAAATCGCCGCGGAAATCGGCGTCATTCCGGATCCTCTCGACGCTCCGTAAGTGTTTGCACTGCCAATGCGCCTTACCCCGACGGTGGCTGGGTTCGACTTTTGAGGCGCCTCAAAAGTCGGATCCTCTCGACGCTCCGTAAGTGTTTGCACTGCCAATGCGCCTTACCCCGACGGTGGCTGGGTTCGACTTTTGAGGCGCCTCAAAAGTCGGATCCTCTCGACGCTCCGTAAGTGTGTGCACTGCCAATGCGCCTTACCCCCCGACGGTGGCTGGGTTTGGTTGGGTTGGGTTACTGTGTGCTGAGGTGACTTTTGAGTCGACTCAAAAGTCTGCTGCCGCGACTACATGGAGAGCTGCTACCTCGTCACCGCGGAAGGCGCGGTGGTGCTAGCCGCGCTGCGGAGATCGGCGTCATTACCGACCTGCTCGACGCGCCGCGAGTGTTGGTCTCAGTGTGTGCCGCATAGCTAGGGTGCCTGCGTCACTGCGGAAGGCGCGGTCGTCTTAGCGGCACTTCAAATCGCCGCGGAAATCGGCGTCATCCCCGACCCGCTCGACGCGCCGTGAGTCTCTTGGATTGTATCGGGCGCTATGAGTATTTACTTTTGAGAATTCTCAAAAGTAAAATCCACATGGACGACGAGTGGGGACGGCGAGTGGGCCATGGCATGGCTGACACGGCTTCAGCCTCTCCCCTCCCTCTTCTCCCCTCCTTCCCCTATCCTCCTCTCTTTTCCTCTCGTCCCCTCTACAGCGAGTGGCTGGCGCTGATGACCAAATCCGTGCCGGCGATTGTAGCGGGTGCAATGAGCGAGGACGAGTGGGCCAAGCAGATCGCCGCCCAGTACAAGACGCTGGTGAGTGCTGCGTGCCGCCCTGTTCCGCCCGGAAGACTACTGCCCGTTTGTGATCCAAACTCATCCCTCCTCTCCTGTGCCGTTCAATATATGTCTACACTTGTTGAACCGTGCTGAGCCTTGTTGACCCATGGTGCCTATTTTTGAGTCGACTTAAAAATAGGCTCTCCTGTGCTGTTCAATATGTCAGTGCTCACTCGTCAACAAGTGTTGTTCAATATGAGTGTACACTTGTTCAACCGTGCTGAGCCATGTTGACCCATGGTGCCTCACTCTTGCATGTTTCCCCTCCCTCCCCCTTTTCTTCCCATCTGCAGTGGTCCCTAGATCACGAGGGCACCATGCGTGAGTTCACACGCATCATCCTCGACAGCCCGCATGGTCTTCTTCCCCACCTTTCCCCCCTAAATCCCCCGCCTCACCCTTCCCCCCCTCTTCCCTCCCCAACCACCCCTACAGTGGTCGTTGGATCACGAGGGTACCATGCGTGAGTTCACGCGGATCATCCTCAATAGCCCCCACGGTTGCTGCATTTTCATATTCCCTTTCCTATTCTTTCGTACCCTCCCACAGTGGTCATTGGATCACGAGGGTACCATGCGTGAGTTCACGCGAATCATCCTCGACAGCCCGCACGGCGTCTCTGTCTTCTTCCCCCTCCGCCCACACCCTGACATCGCTGCCTCCTTCCCCAAGCGCATGGAAGTGGGAATCAACCACAACGGGGTGAGGCGCTATGGGTGTGCTGTGCGTGTGTTCTGTATTGGGCGGTAGCAGGTCCCTCTTTGTATACTGATACCCCCCTCCGCGCCCACCCCGACATCGATGCGTCCTTCCCCAAGCGCATGGAAGTGGGAATCAACCACAATGGGGTGAGTGCCGTGGGTATGGAAGGGGAGGGGGGAGAGGGAAAAGGTGCCGTTGTCTAACTGAAAGGCAGAGCTGAAGGACATTGCACAGTATGCCAGCAAGCCCCATTCTCACAGTATATGTCCCCCCTCCCCCCTCCCTCCCCGCCCAACACAGCTGCATTTCCTCAACCCAGAGGACCACTCTCTCGTGCTGGAGGCAGAGCTGAAGGACATTGCAGAGTATGCTGGCAAGCCCGGGCGAGTCTACTTGTCATTCCGCCTACTCCAACTTGTCTTCCTCCTTACTGTCCCTCTCCCCACAGCTGCACTTCCTCAACCCTGAGGACCACTCACTGGTCCTAGAGGCAGAGCTGAAGGACATTGCAGAGTACGCGGGGAAGCCCGGGCGAGTCTACTTCTCGCTGCTCATGCGCAACCAGCTCTGCTCGCTCGAATTCGCCACCAAAGGGGTGAGTGGGTGGGAGTGGGTGTGAGTGGGTGGGAGTGGGTGCTTGGCTCCTCCATCTGCTCGTGCACAACCAGCTCTGCTCGCTTGAATTCGCCACCAAGGGGGTAAGTGAGGGTGGTGTGTGTGTGTGTTGGGTGTGTGGATGGTTGATTCTGTCACAACAGGGCAAGGCGCCTCAACCCTCCGCTCACTGGCAAGCCCGGGCGAGTCTACTTCTCTCTGCTCATGCGCAACCAGCTCTGCTCGCTCGAATTCGCCACCAAGGGGGTTAGTGAGGGTGGTGTGTGTGTGTTGTGGGTGTGTGGAGAGGGGTTTGAGTGAGGTGGAGAGGGGTGTGAGTGGGTTGGGTCGAGAGTGGACGGGTCTCCTTCTCCCTGCTCATGCGCAGCCAGCTCTGCTCGCTCGAATTCGCCACCAAGGGGGTGAGTGAGTTTAGAGGTGCATTCAGTGATGGGTGGGGGAATGGATGATGGAGGGAATCACAGGAAGAGTTCATCACCAGCTGTGAGTGATTTTTTAGAATTCTCAAAACTCAATCACAAGGACCGTTACACCGCAAATGCCAATTTTTGAGGTGCCTCAAAAATCACCGCAAATGCCAATGGTCAAGCACCCCATTCTCCACCATACCCCAAAACCATGCTGTCTACCCTTTCCCTCTTATCGCTCCTCACAGGGCGAGGAGATCACCCACCTGTTGGACCGTCACATAGCCAATGTCGTTCGCCTAGCAATCCCCTCCTTGCAATCCCCTCCAACTCCTCTCTCCTCTCCTTCTCTCCGCTCACTCTTATCCGCACAGGGCGAGGAGATCACGCAGCTGCTGGACTGTCACATTGCAAATGCTGTTCGGCTGGCAACCCACTCCTTGCACTCCTCCCCAAAACCCCTTAATTTCCCTGCTTCTCTCCTCGTTCTCTTCTCCTCGCAGGGCGAGGAAATTACCCAGCTGCTGGACCGTCACATTGCAAATGCCGTTCGGCTGGCAAGAGGCGAGCACATGGGAGTAGACAGCGAGGGGGGTATTGAGGAAGAGGGGGAGAGGAGCATGGGGAGGGGGGTGGAGAAGGGGAGGGTGATGGTGAGGCAGGAAGGGCTGCTGATGCCGTCTCTCCGCATGTCGCAGGGCGTGGCAGCAGCAGCAGCAGCGGTTACTCATGGCTCATCCCGGCCGCGTTATGCTTGATGCTCTTTTGAGACCTCGAAGGAGAGGAGGGTGATGGTGAGGGAGGAGGGGCTGCTGTTGTCTCTTTGCTGCATGTCACGAGTGGGAGCAGCAGCACCAGCGGTTTCCCACGGCTCTTCCAGGCCGCGTTACGCTTGATGCTTAGGGTTGACACGTCCAAGAGGGGGAGGGTGGATGGTGTGGCAGGAAGGGCTGCTGATGCCGTCTCTCCGCATGTCCCAGGGCGTGGCAGCCGCAGCACCAGCGGTTTCTCACGGCTATTCTCAGCCGCGTTACGCTTGATGCTTAGGGTTGACACGTCCAAGAGGGGGAGGGTGGATGGTGGTACCTTGCTATGCTTTATATGCTCGACTCTACAGATACAGCAGAGGAGCTGAGTCTGCTTTAGAAGCAGCAGCTTCATTCGGTGGTCAACGGAAGTTGGCAAACTTAGTGCTGGGATTCGTAATCTGGATAGCATAGCTGTAAGATTTGCTGGGTAGGCGGGGAATAAACTTATGAGCGCATAAAGAGCTTGTGATGGTGTGTTTCTAAAGCAATTGGTACCCCTTGTTGAGCATGGTTGCGTAACTTGCGTTCACTATTTTCATTGCAACTAGGAAAGGTTGATTCTGTGAGCGAGGCTTGTCACGTGAGTTTGTTTTTGCCCAAGTCCTTGGAGCTGGAATCTGTCAAACTATAATGATGTTTGTGCTGTGTAGGCTGTAGTGGGGTAGCCCAAAAGGGGTACAACCCAAATTAGGGTTAGCATTTGTACCCACTTCTCTGCTCAATGCACTCATTCTCGCTTAGTCTCTTGACATGGTTTCAGAGCAGGTCCTGTCCCAGGACCGTTTTATTTAGGGCCCACCGTACAGTTCCCTGCCCGTAGCGCGTTACCCTGCTCGTAGCACCCTACCCTGCCCGTCGCGCTGCCCCACCAGTCGCGCTGCCCTGCCCGCGTGCCGCCCTGCTGAATGCCGTGCTGCCTTGCCCTGCCCTGCGTTGCGCTGCCTCGCGCACGCTCTGCCCTGCCCTGCGTTGCGCCGCCCCGCGCACGCCCTGCCCTGCGCCGCTCTGCCCGCGAACGCCCTGCCCTGCGTCGCGCCGCCTGTGCGCCCCTGCTGCCCGTCGCGTCGCCCGTGCGGGCTGCCCCAGCCCGTCGCGTCGCCCGTCCGCCCTGCCTGCCTGTCGCGTCGCCCGTACGGGCTGCCCTAGCCCGCCGCGTCGCCCGTACGCCCTGCCCCTGCCCGTCGCGTCGCCCGTGCGGGCTGCCCCAGCCCGCCGTGTCGCCCGTACGCCCTGCCCTGCCCGTCACGTCGCCCGTGCGGGCTGCCCCAGCCCGCCGCGTCGCCCGTACGCCCTGCCCCTGCCCGTCGCGTCGCCCGTGCGGGCTGCCCCAGCCCGTCGCGTCGCCCTGCTGGCCGCGCGCCGCCCTGTGCAGCCCGCGCGCTGCCCTTTTCTGCCCAAGCGCCGCCCTGGCAGCCTGCGCGCCGCCCTTGCAGCCCGCGCGTCGCCCTTTCCAGCCCGCGCACTGCCTCTTGCCTGCTCGCGCGCCCTCCCCAGCCCGAGCGCCGCCCTACTTGCAGCGCGCCGCCCTGCTCTGGCCGCGCGCCGCCCTTCCCTGACCGTGCGCCGCCCCGCCCTACCCTACGCACTACCCTAGTGTCTGCTCATCGATCTGCCTTCCCTGCGTGCTGCCCTGCTGGTCGCACGCCTCCTTGCTTTGCCCGCTATGACATCTGTTCGTGGTAGCGATGGGAGTGGTGGCGGCGGTGGTGGCAGCAGTGGGAGTGGTGGCGGCGGCCGTAGTGACAGTTGCAGTGGAGCTGTTCAGTGGAGAGTTTCTAGCGGTGGCCAGATGCAGCTGCAGCGGCGTCCGCGCGAGACCCTTACGTCCCAGCAGCTTCAGAGGTACGCTCAGCGTGGGGCGTCTCGGAGTACTGCTCGCTGCCCGTACGTCATTCGCACAGGTGATCGGGCTGGTCAGACTTGCGGGACAGTTGGCCACACACAGTCCCGCTGCTTCGCCTGTCTGAGCGACGCCTGGCGCGCAGAGTTTGGCGACGAGGCTGAGCTCCCCCGCTGGTTCGAGCTGCTTCGGAACAATGTGGATATATTTGCTCTAGACTATGACGCTATCATCACTACCATGTATGCTTTGACTGTTGGTACTGAGGGTGACTGTTACCTGTGTGTGCCGCCCGACCCTGGTATAGAGGCTGCTGCTCTAGGTGCTAGTGAGTCTGCTCTCTCTGGTACTGCGCCTGCTGAGGCCTTGCACACCTTCGCGACAGTACCACCGTCACACCGCTCCCTAGACCCGTTGCAGTATCACTGGCTGACCCCTCTGGGGGGCCGGTTCTTGCACATTCCTCTACTGTTCTACCGTGTCCTGCGGTTCCGTCCGGCTCACTGTCAAGTCTCCACCTCCCCTCGTTCTCGACAAACTTGGTGAGTAACGCAGTCCTTCAGGATGCATGGGTTGATACCTTCGTCCCTGGAGGCTAGAGTGTGGTGATCTGTACGTGCTCCCGGACTGGCCGTCACTAGGCCACGTTCACCCGTCGGCGTGGATCGAGCCTGTACACACTGACTACTGAGCCTCCCCAGGTAGCTGCGTCTGGTCAGGTGTCCGCGTCAGGTCAGGTCTTAGCCCCCTGCTCGTGTCGCCTCCTCTCGCACCAGACTCTCCTCTGGCACCACCGCCTTGGTCACCCCTCCTTGCCACGCCTCCGTGGCATGCACTCCCGCCTCCTTGTCTCTGGTCTTCCCAGGTCTCTGCCCCCCCTCCCGCGCTCGCCTGCCCCGCCCTGCCTTCCTTGTGTCGAGGGGCGGCAGCGCGCCACTCCTCACTCCTCCTCGTTTCCCCCGACGACTGCTCCCCTGCAGACTCTCCACATGGACGTGTGGGGCCCAGCCCGCGTCCAGGGACAGGGCCGCGAGCGATACTTTCTGCTGGTTGTTGACGACTACTCGCGTTACACCACGGTCTTCCCCTTGCACAGCAAGGGGGAGGTCCCTGATGTCTTGATCCCTTGGATCCGAGCTGTCCGTCTCCAGCTCCGCGAGCAAACCCGCACTGACCTTCCTGTCCTGCGTCTGCACTCTGACAGAGGTGGTGAGTTCTCCTCCGACCTCTTGCGGGAATTTTTTCGTGGGAGGGCATCCTCCAGCCGTTCATGCTTCCGGGCTCCCCGCAGCAGAATGGGGTTGCTGAGCGTCGCATTGGCTTAGTCATGGAGGTGGCTCGTACCTCCATGATCCATGCGGCTGCTCCCCATTTTCTGTGGCCGTTTGCGGTCCGGTACGCTGCGCATCAGCTCAACCTCTGGCCCCGTGTCTCCTTGTCGGAGACCTCGCCTACACTGCGTTGGACGGGGAAGGTTGGCGATGCGTCGCGATTCCGGGTCTGGGGCTCTCTTCCCTATCGCGGACAAGCTCTCTTCTCGCGCCATTCCCTGCGTCTTCCTTGGCTTTCCCCCTGACGCGCCTGGCTGGCAGTTTTACCACCCCACCTCGCGTCGGGTTTTGCCCTCTCAGGACGTCACGTTTGACGAGTCAGTTCCCTTTTACCGTCTCTTCCCCTACTGCACTGTCCCCCTCCCCCCCCCGCCGCTCTTCCTCGCTCCAGGTCCCCCTCCGGTAGACCCCCTCCCCCCTCAGGGTCCTGCCCCCTCAGGTGTGTCCCAGGTAGACCCCCTCCCCTTGGCTGAGTCTGTCGAGGTCACTAGCGAGTCTGGTGCTGCTTGGGGTGGTGTTGCTGTCAAACATTATACATGTTGTATTTGTGTAGGCTGTAGTGGGTTAGCCTATAGGGGGTACACAATTCTAGGGTTAGGTACTTGTACTGATTTCACTGTTAGTTCAATCATTCCTGTCTGTTCATTCTGACATGGTATCAGAGCAGGTCCTTTGCTAGGACCGCTCCTAGGGCCCACCGCTACCTACCTACCTACCTACCTATCGTGCGCCCTCGTGCGCCCTCGTGCGCCCTCGTGCGCCCTCGTGCGCCTCTCACTACCGAGCGCCCTCGTGCGCCTTAGCGCCCTTGTGCGCCTCTACCTACCGCACGCCCTCGTGCGCCTTAGCGCCCTCGTGCGCCTCTACCTACCGCGCGCCCTCGTGCGCCTCTACCTACCGCGCGCACGCAGCCCGCTAGCCACCCGCGCGCGGCTCGTTTTTAACGCGCGCGACTCGCTAGCCGCCCGTGCGCGGCCGATTTTTCGCGCGCGCGCCTCGCTAGCCGCCCGCGCGCGGCCGATTCTTCGTGCGCGCGACCAGCTAGCCGCCCGCGCGCGGCTTAGGGTTTGTCACGCGACCCGTCGCAGCCTTGTGCGGCTCCGCGCACTGCCCGCGAGCTGCCGGCCGTTGCAGGCTCTCGCCGCCCGCCGCGTCGCCTTTCCCGTGGCGTCGTCACCTCCCTACCCGCTCGTGGCGGCCCTTTCAGCCGCCGTCGCGGCTCCTTACCCACGCATCGCGGCCCCTTAGCCGCCCGTCGCAATCCCTCAGCCGCCCCTTCGCGGCTTCGACTTCGTCTGCAGCAGCTGCCGCCTCCGACTTGCAGCAGCTGCCGCCGCCGAGCCTGCAGCAGCAGCCGCCGCCGACCTGCAGCAGCTGCCGCCGCCGAGCCTGCAGCAGCAGCCGCCGCTCGACCTGCAGCAGCTGCCGCCGCCGAGCTTGCAGCAGCAGCCGCCGCTCGACCTGCAGCAGCTGCCGCCGCCGAGCCTGCAGCAGCAGCCGCCACCGACCCTGCAGCAGCAGCCGCCGCCGAGCCTACAGCAGCGGCCGCCGCCGACCCTGCAGCAGCAGCCGCCGCTCGACCTGCAGCAGCTGCCGCCGCCGAGCCTACAGCAGCGGCCGCCGCCGACCCTGCAGCAGCTGCCGCGGAGCTCCCTGCTACGACCTGGCCGTAGTGGTAGTCGCTCTGGCGTCCGTCGTTCGGGAGCCTCAGGTAGTGGACAGGTGCAGCAGCCGTGCCCTCTTCTGCTCCAGCAGGCTCGTGAGTGGTACGCCGGTTTGAGCAGTCGGGGTGGCCGTAGTGGTAGTCGCTCTGTGAGTGAGGCAGCCGCTCTCGGTGCCAGTACGTCTGTTGCCCCAGGTGCTGGTGAGCCTACTCCTCTAGGTGCTAGTGCGTCTGCTGCTCCAGGTGCTCGCGTGTCTGCTACCCCAGGTGATGGTGAGGCTGCTGCCCTAGGTGCTAGTGCGTCTGTGCCCCCTGGTACTGAGTCGACTGCAGCACTGCACACCTTCACCCTGGACTCAGGTGCTTCTCGCTCTTTCTTTCGTGACCGCACTGTCCTTGAGCCACTCGCTCGGCCAGTTGCTGTCTCCCTTGCTGACCCCTCTGGGGGTCCGGTCATTGCGACCTCCTCCACTGTCCTTCCTTGTCCTGCGGTCCCGTCCGGCACGCTGTCAGGTCTCTACCTCCCCTCGTTCTCTACGAACTTGGTGGCGGGTTGTGCGCTCCAGGACTCGGGTGTTCACCAGTTCACCCCTGCCTACGAGCGCGTGACACACTGCACGTGTGCTCGGACGGGTCGCCACCTGGCTACTTTCACTCGAGAGCCGGGGTCGGACCTGTACACACTGACCACTGAGTCCCCTCAGGTAGCTGCGTCTGCGTCTACGTCTGCGTCTGCGTCAGGTCAGCTGTCCGCCCCCTGCTCGTGTCGCTCTCTGGCGCATGAGACTGTCCTTTGGCACCACCGCCTTGGTCACCCGTCTGTGCAGCGCCTTCGGGCCATGCACAAACGGGACCTTGTTGCTGGTCTTCCCAGGGTGCTCCCTCCCCTTCCCGACTCGCCTGCTCCTCCCTGTATTCCCTGTGTCGAGGGGCGGCAGCGCGCCGCTCCTCACTCCTCCTCCTTTCCCCCGACGACTGCTCCCTTGCAGACGCTCCACATGGACGTGTGGGGCCCAGCCCGCGTCCGTGGTCAGGGTCAGGAGAGGTACTTCCTGATTGTTGTTGACGACTTCTCGCGCTACACCACGGTCTTCCCCTTGCGCGCCAAGGGTGACGTCCCTGATGTCTTGATCCCTTGGATCCGCAGATCTCGTCTCCAGCTCAGTGAGCGTTTCCGCTCCGACTTCCCTGTCCTGCGTCTGCACTCTGACAGAGGTGGGGAGTTTTCCTCTGGCCTATTGGAGGCCTTCTGTCAGCAGGAGGGCATTGAGCAGTCGTACACGCTTCCGGCCTCTCCACAGAAGAATGGGGTTGCTGAGCGCCGCATTGGTCTGGTCATGGAGGTCGCTCGTACCTCCTTGAGCCATGCGGCTGCCCCCCATTTTCTGTGGCCGTTTGCAGTCCGATACGCTGCGCATCAGCTCAACCTCTGGCCCCGTGTCTCCTTGCCCGAGACTTCTCCGACACTGCGTTGGACGGGAGAGGCTGGCGATGCGTCGCGTTTTCGGGTCTGGGGATCCCGAGCTTTTGTCCGCGACACGTCCGCGGACAAGCTCTCCCGTCGCGCTGTCCCCTGCGTCTTCCTTGGCTTTGTCCTGGACGCCCCTGGCTGGCAGTTCTACCACCCCACCTCGCGTCGTGTCCTGGCCTCTCAGGACGTCACTTTTGACGAGTCCGTCCCCTACTACCGCCTCTTCCCCTACCGCACTGCCCCGCTCCCCCCCCCGCCTCTCTTCCTCGCTCCAGGTGCTGAGGTACCAGACCCCCTCCCCCCTCAGGGTGCCGCTCCCTCAGGTGTGTCCCAGGTAGACCCGGGTGAGCCTGTCGAGGTAGCTGTTGACTCTCGTCCTGCTAGGGGTGCTGAGCCTGGGGGTGCTGCGTCTGGGGGTGCTGAGCCTGGGAGTGCTGAGTCTGGGGGTGCAGAGCCTGGGGGTGCTGAGCCAGGAGGTGCGGAGCCTGGAGGTGCGGAGCCTGGAGGTGCTGAGCCTGGGGGTGCTGAGTCTGGGGGTGCTGAGTCTGGGGGTGCTGAGCCTGAGCGTGCTACACCTGGAGGAGCCCTCTCCTCCCAGCAGCTGCAGGAGAGGTACCTCGAGTACTGCCGCCTCCGGAGAGGTGCTGCTGGAGCTCGTCCCGGTACTTCCCCTCCTACCCAGGAGCTCCCCCCCATTCAGCAGATCCGCGAGTGGTACACACGGCGCTGCAGTCTTCGGAGTGGTGCTCCTGGTGCTGCGGACCCTGGGGGTGGCGCTGCTGCTGGTGCTGAGGACCCGGACGTTGGAGCTGCTGCTGGTGCTGCGGACCCGCCTGGTGGAGCTGCTGCTGGTGCTGAGGACTCGGACGTTGGAGCTGCTGCTGGAGCTGAGGACCCGGGCGGTGGCGCTGCTGCTGGTGCTGAGGACCCGGACGGTGGAGCTGCTGCTGGAGCTGAGGACCCGAGCGGTGGCGCTGCTGCTGCTGCTGAGGACCCGGGCGTTGGAGCTACTACTGGTGCTGAGGACCCGGCCGGTGGAGCTGCTGCTGGTGCTGTGGACCCGGACGCTGGAGCTCCTACTGGTACTGAGGACCCGGCCGCTGGAGTCTCCTCTGCTTCTGGAGACGCTGCGCGGCCGCGACCGTACTTCGTACCGCTCCTTCAGCAGGTTCTTGGGCAGGCTCCTCCTCCTTGTCCTCCTCCCTCCGTAGAGTGTCCTCCGCCTGTCCAGCCGCAGTCACAGTTACCGCCTACCTCGCCTCTCCCTGCTCCCTCTCCTTACACTGGTCCCACAGGAGGTCTTACAGAGCGTCGTGAGCCTGAGTCTCGTCCTGCGTCGCCTGTTTGTCCTGCTCGCACTGGTAGTCGTGTCCGTCGTGAGCGTCCTCCTCCTGTCCCAGGCACTCACTACATGACTCTGCGTCCCTCCACTGCTCCTCAGCGTGTCCCTCTACCATCTCCTCCTGCGTCCTCTTTGCCTGACGTTCCGGACCCTGAGTCTGACCGGTATCGTGCTGAGCACCCTACTGTCACGCGTCTCCTTGCTACTGTTGTCACTGACCCTACCTTTGAGTCCTCGGCTGCGTCTGCTCTGGTCGCTGAGTTGGTTGACTTTGCTGCTGCCTGTCGTCTAGACTACGCTGCTAGCCTTGTTGCTGAGTCTGAGTCTGAGTCTGTCTGTCCTCCGTCCGTCGGGGGTGAGTGTGCTCTTGGCACGGACGTCCTTGAGGACAGACAGGAGGAGTTCCAGTGTCTTGCTGCTGCTTTGCCCCGTCTCGTGTCCTTGCTAGTTGCCCCTGAGGGAGACCCGGATGCACCAGACATCCCGACCCCGCGCACTTACGCTGAGGCGATGGCGGGTCCCTACTCCTCTCAGTGGCAGATAGCCATGGACGCCGAGATGGCTTCCTGGAAGTCCACACGCACCTACGTCGACGAGGTTCCCCCTCCTGGGGCGAACATCGTCAGTGGCATGTGGATTTTCAGGGTGAAGCGGCCGCCGGGTTCTCCGCCTGTCTTCAAGGCGCATTACGTGGCTCGAGGCTTCAGTCAGCGAGAGGGAGTTGACTTCTTCCAGACCTTCTCCCCCACCCCGAAGATGACTACTCTTCGGGTGCTGCTGCACATAGCCGCTCACCGCGACTACGAGCTTCACTCACTTGACTTCAGCACTGCTTTCTTGCAGGGCAGCCTGCACGAGGAGATCTGGCTGCGCCGCCCACCTGGCTTCACTGGGTCGTTTCCTCCTGGTACCCAGTGGAGGCTTCAGCGGCCGGTCTACGGTCTCCGCCAGGCTCCGCGTGAGTGGCACGACACACTGAGGACTACACTTGCGGCTCTTGGGTTCGCGCCTTCTACAGCTGACCCGTCGCTGTTCCTGCGCACCGACACTTCACTGCCGCCGTTCTACATCCTCGTGTACGTCGACGACTTGGTCTTTGCCACTGCTGACACTGCAGGACTCGCCTACGTGAAGTCGGAGCTGCAGAGGAGACACACGTGCACAGACCTGGGTGAGCTGACAAGCTATCTTGGCTTGCGGATCACCCGAGACAGAGCACGGCGCACCATCACCCTGACTCAGTCACACATGGTGCAGCAGGTTCTCCAGCGCTTCCGCTTCACGTACTCCTCGCCTCAGTCCACTCCTCTGCCTACCGGTCACTCGCTCTCAGCTCTGCCTTCGGATGAGTCCGTAGAGCCGAGTGGCCCGTATCCAGAGCTTGTGGGCTGCCTCATGTACCTGATGACCTGCACTCGACCTGACCTTGCATACCCTCTTAGCATCCTTGCACGCTATGTCGCTCCTGGCCGTCACAGGAAGGAGCACATGGATGCCGCTAAGAGGGTGTTGCGCTACTTGTGCAGTACGTCGGGCATGGGGCTTGTGCTTGGAGGGCGAGACCGAGTTGTTCTCACAGGGCACTCAGACGCTTCTTGGGCAGACGACCAGGCCACTCAGCGGTCGTCTCAGGGTTACACCTTCAGCCTTGGCTCTGGCTCAGTTTCTTGGCGCTCTACACGCTCTTCTTCTGTTCTCGGCTCCAGTTGCGAGGCTGAGATCTACGCTACAGCCATGGCTGCCCAGGAGCTACGCTGGCTGACCTACCTGCTGACCGACCTCGGAGAGCGGCCTCGTTCTCCTCCAGTACTGTACGTTGACAACAAGGCTGCCATTGCCTTGTGTGAGGAGCACAGACTGGAGCACAGAACGAAGCACATCGCCCTGCGGTACTTCCTTGCTCGAGAGCTGCAGCAGCGCGGTCAGCTTTGTATTCGCTACGTGGCCACTGAGGCCAACACTGCTGATGTGTTCACCAAGACGCTTCTGCACTCTACTAGGCCTTGTGCCTACTGGACCTCACTTGCTTACCTCTTGACTTTGCTTGTACTGTGATCACTATATATATCTATACCTGCATGTTTACTCTTGCTAGGTTGTGATCACTGTATCTCTTGCTCTGTTATAAAATTGCAAGTGAACTGGTCTTGTGACCACTAGCTTGTGCTCGGAATTTGTGTGGAATCCTTGAGATCCACCCTGAGCTTGTTGTTGCCTTGCTTTGCCTTGACTGGTCTTGTGACCCCTAGGTCTCCCCCACTTTGCCTATGGGGGTGTGTCAAACATTATACATGTTGTATTTGTGTAGGCTGTAGTGGGTTAGCCTATAGGGGGTACACAATTCTAGGGTTAGGTACTTGTACTGATTTCACTGTTAGTTCAATCATTCCTGCCTGTTCATTCTGACAGCTGCTAGAGGTGCGGAGCCTGCGGGTACTGAGCCTGAGCGTGTGGAGCCTGGGGGTGCTGAGCCTGAGCGTGTGGAGCCTGGGGGTGCGGAGCCTGGGGGTGCTGAGCCTGAGCGTGCGGAGCCTGGGGGTGCTGAGCCTGAGGGTGCGGAGCCTGGGGGTGCTGAGTCTGGGGGTGCTGAGCCTAGGGGTACTGCGTCTACACAACGGGAGCCTCTCTCCCTAGAGCAACTGCGCGAGTGGTACGCTCGGCGCACCCGCCTTCGGAGTGGCGCTACTTGAGCAGGAGGCCCTGGAGCTGCTAGTCCTGGAGGTGCTGGAGGTACTGCTGGTACTGGAGGTACTGGGGGTGCTGGAGCTACTTGTCCTGGAGGTCCTACCAGTGCCTCGCCACAGCAGTCTGGCCGGCGGGAGCCTCTCTCACCACAGCAGCTGCGCGAGTGGTACGCTCGGCGCACCCGCCTTCGGAGTGGCGCTGCTGGAGCTGGAGGCTCTGCCGCTGGAGGTGCTGCCACTGGAGGCACCGGAGCTGGAGGCGCTGGACCTGGAGGTACTGGGGGTACTGGAGCTATTGGTCCTGGCGGTCCTACAGGTGACTCGCCACCGCAGTCTAGTCGGCGAGAGCCTCTCTCACCTTAGCAGCTGCGTGAGTGGTTTGCTCGGCGCACCCGCCTTCAGAGTGGCGCTGCTGGAGCTGGAGGCCCTGTCGCTGGAGGCGCTAGCGCTGTAGGCACTGGAGCTGGAGAAGTTGGAGCTGGTTACCCGGGAGCTGGAGGCACTGGAGCTGGAGGCGCTGGAGCTGGAGGCTCTGGAGCTGGAGCTGCTCGTCCTGGAGGTGCTCGTACTGGAGGTACTGGAGCTGCCGGAGCTGGTGGTGCTGCTGGAGTTGGAGGAGCTGGAGCTGGTGACTCGGGAGCTGGAGGTGCTGGAGCTGGAGGCGCTGGAGCTAGAGGCGCTGGAGCTGGAGGCACTGGAGCTGGAGCTGCTGGTCCTGGAGGTGCTCGTACTGGAGGTACTAGAGCTGCCGCAGCTGGTGGTGCTGCTGGAGCTGGAGGAGTTGGAGCTGGTGACTCGGGAGCTGGAGGTGCTAGAGCTGGAGGCGCTGGAGCTTGGAGTTCTGGAGCAGCTGGAGGCCGTGGAGCTGTTGGTACTAAAACTGGAGGTTCTGGTGCTGGAGGAGCTGGTGCTGGTGGTACTGCACAGCGGCGACTGTTCTTCGCTCCGCCGTCACCGTCGTCCGTGCCACCACCTGACTCCATGCTTTGCCAGGTTCTTAGCCTCCCGTCTTCTACTGGCCTCCCTACCCTGAGGAGACAGACTCGCTTACAGAGCGTCGTGAGCCTGCGTCTCGTCCTACCTTGTCTGTTCGCGCTGTTCGCACTGGTCGTCGTGTTCCTCGTCCGCGTCATCCTCCTGTGCCATGTACTCACACTATGGCACTTCGTCCTTCTTCCTTCTGTTCCACAACGCGTCCCTCTGCCGTCTCCTCCTGCGTCCTCTCTTCCTGACGTTCCTGACTTTGAGTCTGACCGTGTTCGTGCTACCAGCCCCACTGTCACGCGTCTCCTGGCTACAGTCGTCACTGACCTGTTGTTTGAGTCTACTGCTGCGTCTGCCTTACGGCGTATCCATGTTCGGGTCATGAGCACTGTTCCGAGCATCCGCAATTAGCGGATGACCCAAACAACATAAAACGCCACTTTGGGTCCTCCGAACTCATGCGACCCCCAAAGAGCCGCGAGGGTTTTCGCGCCAAAATCACGCTCCCCACAACAGTCGCATCCAATGGAAGGATGCCTAAACAGTTCGAAAGATCCTTAGCGAAACCACGCGAATCCCCAAATGTTGGGAGCGCGACGCGGGAAATTTTAGGCACACTCATGGTCACTGGGGTCAATTTTCCGAGTGGTTGGGTGCAGAGGTGTAAGACTTGGGACATTGCCCACATGTGACACTCGACTGACGACCGCCAAAAAATGGCAGTAAATACACAATCGTGCAGCCAGGTGATTGGTTGGGGGTGGGTCGTGCACGTCAGTCGCCCAACACCTGCACATTGACCCAAAGCTGGGGCCGCGCGCGGCTCGGCAGCCCACTTCGGGTCATGCGCAAATTCCGCATGACCCAAACAGTAGCCAGAACACTGCTAATGACCGGAACATGGATACGCCCTTAGTTGCTGAGCTTGTGGACTTTGCTGCTGCGTGTCGTCTAGACTACGCCGCCAGTCTTGTTGCTGAGTCTGAGTCTGTCTGTCCTCCGTCCGTCGGGGGTGAGTGTGCTCTTGGCACGGACGTCCTTGAGGACAGGCAAGAGGACTTTGAGTGTCTTGCGGCTGCTGTACCTCATCTCGTGGCCTGGCTGCTTGCGCCTGATGTGTCAGAAGTCTAGGCAAGAATCAGAAACAGCAAAGAAAAGGGGGCTTTTCACTAGCAGGCAGTTGAGTACATATAGCAAACCCTAATCTGGGCTGTACTCGCTATAGAGTACCCCACTACAGGCTAGACAAACATCACATTCTGACACACCCCCATAGTCAAAGTGGGGTATAATCAGCACAGCAAGCAGGCAGAGCAGTAGGTTCACAAATACAAGCAAAGCTAGAGGCTATCACTGAGGGGAAGTGAGGAGGAGGAGAAACTGCGGGGGCGAGAAGATGGGAGGCGACGGCTGAAGCTGCAGACACACGGGCAACAGGAGTGCGCAGCACTGTCGCTACCAGGCTAAACCCGGACTACACGGCTACAAGCGCAGCTGGCTCGCTGTGCTCACACTGTGGCTACCAGGCGCAGAGCCCCGGACTACACGGCCACAGGGGGTCGTGGCTCTCTGGACTACCAGGAGTGCTCACACTGTGGCTACCAGGCTATACCCGGACTACTCAGGCCACAGACGCAGCTGGCTCTCTGGACTACAGGCGCTGCGGACGACAAGACGGCTGCCTCCACTCAACTTCCCCCAGCTGTCCCACACCCCTTTCACACACTCCCTGTTGAACCACTAGCACCGCTCACACGCCACTCCCCTTGTACCACTCCGACGGCTCCAACACATCCACCCCCCTCAGCGGTAGCTGCAGCAGTGGGAGACGGAGGAGGAGGAGGAGCAGGGGACGGCTCACACACACGGCACCCCCATACTCTCCACCCATACTCTCCACCCCCATACTCTCCACCCCCAAACCCTAACACAGGAGCGCGGGCAGCAGCGGGGGCGGGGCGCGGTCAGAAGCTCGGGGGACGGCGTGCGGCACTGGAGCGGACTGTACGGGCCGCGCACGGGCCTGGCGCAGGCCGGACGAACCGCGCGCGGGCTGCCCGGGCCGCGCGCGGGCCTGGCGCAGCCCGTACGGGCCGCGCGCGGGCCTGGCGCAGCCCGTACGGGCCGCGCGCGGGCCTGGCGCAGGTCGCGCGGGCCGCGTCGAGCGATGGGGGGCGACGTGCGGGTCTCCGGGGGCACCTCGACGGGCGACGGGGGGCGACGCGCGGGTCCCCGGGGCAGAAAACCGCCGCGCGCCTCGGGGCGCACGGCGGGCAGAAAACCGCCGCGCTTTCGGAGCGCGTGGCGAGCAGAAAACCGTCGCGCGCCACGGGGCGCGCAACACACAAGACAGCAGCGGAAGCATCGGGCGGGACCACCCACAGGATCGACCCAGGAGGGTCGACCTGCTCTGATACCATGTCAGAAGTCTAGGCAAGAATCAGAAACAGCAAAGAAAAGGGGGCTTTTCACTAGCAGGCAGTTGAATACATATAGCAAACCCTAATCTGGGCTGTACTCGCTATAGAGTACCCCACTGCAGGCTAGACAAACATCACATTCTAACATGATGGAGACCCTGATGCACTGGACATTCCGACCCCGCGCTCTTACGCAGAGGCGATTTCGGGTCCCTACTCCTCTTAGTGGCAGACAGCCATGGACGCAGAGATGGCATCGTGGAAGTCCACAGGCACCTACGTCGACGAGGTTCCCCCTCCTTGGGCGAACAGAGTTGATGACATGTGGATTTTCAGGGTGAAGCGGCCTGTTTTCAAGGCTCGTTAGGTTGCTCGAGGCTTCAGTTAGCGAGAGGGAGTTGACTTCTTCCAGACCTTCTCCCCTACCCCGAAGATGACCACTCTTCGGGTGCTGCACGTTGCCGCTCAGCGTGACTACGAGCTTCACTCTCTTGACTTCAGCACAACGTTCTTACAGGGCAGCCTGCACGAGGAGATCTGGCTACGCCGCCCACCTAGCTTCACTGGGTCGTTTCCTGCTGGTACCCAGTGGAGCCTCCGGCGACCAGTCTACGGTCTCCGCCAGGCGCCTCGTGAGTGGCACGACACACTGAGGACGACACTTGCGGCTCTTGGGTTTGCTCCTTCCACTGCTGAGATGTCGCTGTTTCTGCGCACCGACACTTCGCTGCCGCCGTTCTACATCCTCGTGTACGTCGACGACTTGTTTTTTGCCACTGCTGACACTGAGGCACTGGCTCCTGTGAAGTCAGAGCTGCAGAAGAGACACACGTGCACATACCTGGGTGAGCTGCCTCACCCGGGACAGAGCACGCCGCACCATCACCCCGAATCAGTCTCACATGGTGCAGCAGGTCCTTCAACGCTTCGGCTTCCAGTTCTCCTCACCGTAATCCACTCCTCTGCCTACCGATCACTCGCTCTCAGCTCCACCTTCGGACGAGTCCGTAGAGCCGAGTGGCCCGTATCCAGAGCTTGTGGGCTGCCTTATGTACCTGATGACCTGCACGCGACGTGGTCTTGCGTACCCTCTTAGCATCCTAGCTCGCTACGTTGCGCCTGGGAGACACCGGCGAGAGCACTGGGAGGCTGCTAAGAGGGTGCTGCGCTACTTGTGCAATACATCGGGCATGGGGCTGGTGCTTGGAGGACGGGGTCGAGTTGTCTCCACTTGACACTCAGACGCCTCTTGGGTTGACGACCTGGCTACGCAGCGGTCGTTACAGGGTTACTCATTCAGCCTTGGTTCGGGCTCTGTTTCTTGGCGTTCTACCCGCTCGTCTTCTGTTCTCAGCTCCAGTTGTGAGGTTGAGATCTACGCATGAGCCATGGCTGCACAGGAGTTACGCTGGCTCACCTACGTGCTGACTGACTTGGGAGAGCGGCCTAGTTCTCCTCCAGTTCTGTACGTAGACAACAAGGCCGCTATCGCATTATGTCAGGAGCACAAACTGGAGCACAGAACGAAGCACATCGCTCTGCGTTACTTCCTTGCTCGAGAGTTGCAGCAGCGTGGCCAGCTTCGTCTTGCTTACGTGGCCACCCGGGCCAACACAGCTGATATATTCACCAAGGCACTTCCGCCTGGTGATCATCAGCGTCTCTGTACTGCTTTAGGCTGTCAGAATAATATGCACGATGAGAAGCCATAGCTAGGGGAACCCTAGCTAGGCAAGAGAAAGTTTAGGCAAAAGAGGAGGGGACGGGGCACACAACCGGCACCCCCACAACCGCCACCCCCACACTCCCCACCCCCAAACCCTAAAACGGGTGGGATAGGGGCAGGAGCGCGGGGGATGGTGAGGGGGGGATGGCGCGCGACCCCCAGGGCGCCAGAACGGACGGGCTGGGCGGGTGGAGGGGGGTGGCGCGCGCTGCTCCCCAGGGCGCCGCGACGGACGGGCGGGGGGGACGCGCGCGCGACTCCCTTGGGCGCCGCGACTGCCTGGCGGGGCGCGCGCGGGCTCCCGAGGGCGCCGCGACGAACTGGCGGGGCGCGCGCGGGCTCCCCAGGACGTCGCGACGAACGGGCGGGGCGTTCGCGGGCTCCCCAGTGCGTCGCGACGGACGGGCGGGGCGCTCGCGGGCTCCCCAGGGCGTCGCGACGGACGGGCGGGGCGCTCGCGGGCTCCCCAGGGCGTTGCGACGTGCAGGGTGGGGGCCGCGAGTGCTCCCCAGGGCGCCGCGACGGACGGGCGGGGTGCGCGCGGGCTCCCCCACGGTAGGAAACCGCCGCGCGCGCTCAGGGCGCGCGGCGGGATGAAAATTTTGAAGGTCGCGTGCCACGAGGCGCGCGACACAGAGTAGGGCAGCGGAAGCAGCAGTGGGGCCCACAGGCCAGGAGCGTGAACGCTCTGTTACCATGTCAGAATAATAGGCACGATGAGAAGCCATAGCTAGGGGAACCCTAGCTAGGCAAGAGAAAGTTTAGGCAAAAGAGGAGGTTTCACTAGCAGCAGTTGAGATACAAATAGCAAACCCTAGATGGGTTGTACTCGCTATAGAGCACCCCACTGCAGGCTAGAGAATATAACATTCTGACATAGGCCTCGTGCCTACGTTTGCTCACTTGCTCACTGCGTGACTTTGTCAAGATCTTAGGCAAGAATGTGTTGGTTAGGTCAAGGTTGGGGTACAAAACTAGAGTGTCGAGATGATTTGTGTACCCCCTAAGGCTAGCCCCAATATAGCCTAGATAATAACATGCATATGTTTTGACACACCCCCATAGGCAAAATGGGGGATAGCCAGAGCAAGCAATGGTCACAAGACCAGTCAAGAGAAGAAACAAAACACAGCTCAGGGTGGATCACAAAGTCACCACACACACTGAGCACAAGCAAGAGGCCACAAGGCCAGTTCACATGCAGAGTTATAAAAGCACAAGCAATACAGTGATCACAACCTAGCAGGTGTAAACATGCAGGTATATATATAGAGATCACAGTACAAGCAAAGTCAAGAAGTAAGCAAGTGAGGAAACGTAGGCACTAGGCCTAGAGTAGTACAGAAGCGCTGATGGTCACCAGACGGAAGAGACTTGGTGAACACATCAGCAGTTTTGGCCCGGGTGGCCTCGTAAGCAAGACGAAGCTGACCACGCTGCTGCAACTCTCGAGCAAGGAAGTAACGCAGAGCGATGTGCTTCATTCTGTGCTCCAGTCTGTGCTCCTGACACAAGGTAATAGCAGCCTTGTTGTCAACATACAGAACTGGAGGAGAACGAGGCCTCTCTCCCAAGTCGGTCAGCAGGTAGGTGAGCCAGCGTAACTCATGTGCAGCCATGGCTGTGGCGTAGATCTCAGCCTCACAACTGGAGCTGAGAACAGAAGACGAGCGTGTAGACCGCCAAGAAACAGAGCCAGAGCCAAGGCTGAACGTGTAACCCTGTGACGACCGCTGTGTAGCCAGGTCGTCAACCCAATAGCGTTTGAGTGTCCAGTGAGGACAACGTCACCCCGTCCTCCAAGCACGAGCCCCATGCCCGATGTACTGCACAAGAAGCGTAACACCCTCTTAGCAGCCTCCCAGTGCTCTCGCCGGTGTCTCCCGGGCGCAACGTAGCGAGCTAGGATGCTAAGAGGGTACGCAAGGTCAGGTCGAGTGCAGGTCATCAGGTACATGAGGCAGCCCACAAGCTCTGGATACGGGCCACTCGGCTCTACGGACTCATCCGAAGGCAGAGCTGAGAGCGAGTGACCCGTAGCCATAGGAGTGGACTGCGGCGAGGACCAAGTGAAGCCGAAGTGCTGAAGGACCTGCTGCACCATGTGTGACTGAGTCAAGGTGATGGTGCGGCGTGCTCTGTCCCGGGTGATCTGCAAGCCAAGGTAACTGCGCAGCTCACCCAGGTCTGTGCACGTGTGTCTCTTCTGCAGCTCCGACTTCACAAGGGCGAGTGCCTCAGTGTCAGTAGTGGCAAAGACCAAGTCGTCGACGTACACGAGGATGTAGAACGGCGGCAGCGAGGTGTCGGTGTGCAGAAACAGCGACGGGTCAGCAGTGGAAGGAGCAAACCCAAGGGCCGCAAGTGTAGTCCTCAGTGTGTCGTGCCACTCACGAGGTGCCTGACGGAGACCGTAGACTGGCCGACGGAGACTCCACTGGGTACCAGGAGGGAAAGACCCAGTGAAGCCAGGTGGGCAGCGCAGCCAGATCTCCTCGTGCAGACTGCCCTGCAAGAAAGCTGTGCTGAAGTCAAGAGAGTGAAGCTTGTAGTCACGCTGAGCGGCAACGTGCAGCAGCACCCGAAGAGTGGTCATCTTCGGGGTAGGGGAGAAGGTCTGGAAGAAGTCAACTCCCTGTCGCTGACTGAAGCCTCGTGCGACGTAACGAGCCTTGAAGACAGGCGGAGAACCCGGCGGCCGCTTCACCCTGAAAATCCACATGCCATCGACAATGTTCGCCCCAGGAGGGGGAACCTCGTCGACGTAAGTGCCTGTGGACTTCCAGGATGCCATCTCTGCGTCCATGGCTGTCTGCCACTGAGAGGAGTAGGGACCCTCTATCGCCTCTGCGTAAGAGCGCGGGGTCGGGATGTCCAGTGCATCCGGGTCTCCCTCAGGGGCAAGTAGCATGGCCACGAGATGAGGCGCAGCGGCCGCAAGACACTCAAGGTCCTCCTGCCTGTCCTCAAGGACGTCCGTGCCAAGAGCACACTCACCCCCGACAGACGGAGGACAGACGGACTCAGACTCAGCAACAAGACTGGCAGTGTAGTCTAGACGACAGACAGCAGCAAAGTCAACAAGCTCAGCAACTAAGGCAGACGCAGCAGCAGACTCAAATGAAGGGTCTGTAACAACAGTGGCTAACAGACATGTGACAGTAGGGTGAGCAGCATGAACCAGTTCAGACTCAGGGTCCGGAACTTCAGGAAGAGAGGACGCAGGCGGAGACGGCAGAGGGACGCGCAGAGGAACAGAGGAAGGACAAAGTGCCATAGTGTGAGTACCTGGCACAGGGGGAGGACGCGGACGCGGGAAACGACGGCCAGCGCGGACAGTGCGTAGTAACAGGCGAGGCAGGACGAGACGCAGGCTCACGACGCTCTGCAGGCGACTCAGACTGCGCAGGGTAAGGAGAAGGCGCATGCAGTAGTGAGCCAGGCTCTAACGGGAGGCCAGTAGAAGATGGGAGGGTAAGAACCTGGCGAAGCACAGAGTCAGGCGGTGGCAGGGACGTAGGCGATGGTGGAGCAAAGAACAGGCGCGGCTGGGCAGAAACACCAGCTCCACGGTCCGCAGCACTACCAGCGCCGGCAGCTCGAGCACCCGAAGTGCGAGCACCTCCGGGACCAGTAGTGCTTGAACGACCAGCACCACCAGCTCCAGCCGCACCACCAGCTCCAGCAGCGGCAGAACCTCCAGCACCAGCAGCACCCCCAGCTCTAGCACCTCCAGCGGCATCGTCTCCAGCTCCAGCGCCTCCAGCGGTAGCGTCTCCAGCACCGGAACCTCCAGCTCCGGCGCCTCCAGTGGCAGTGTCTCCAGCTCCAGAACCTCCAGTGGCAGTGTCTCCAGCTCCAGCACCTCCAGCGCCAGTGCGACCAACCCCAGCAGTGCCGCGCCGGAGGCGAGTGCGCTGAGCGAGCCACTCGCGTAGCTGCTGTGGTGAGAGGGGCTCCCGCTGGGGAGACCGCTAAAGTGAGGCACCAGGAAGACGACCAAGGGACCCAGCTCCACCAGGCTCAGCACCCTCAGGCCCAGCACTCTCAGAGGCATCACCCCCAAGCTCAGTACCCCCAGAAGCAGCACCCTCAGGCTCGGGACCCCCAGCCTCAGCTCTCGCAGAAGCAGCACCCCCAGGCTCAGCACCCCCAGGCCCAGCACCCCCAGACACAGCACCCCCAGGCTCCGCACCCCCAGGCTCAGCACCCCCAAGCTCAGCACCCCCAGGCTCAGCACCCCCAGACGCAGTACCCCGAGCAGCACCACCCCCAGCAGCACCTGAGTCACCAGTGACCTCAACATGCTCAGCTAAGGGAGGAGGGTCTACTTGAGACACACCTGAAGGAGCAGGACCCTGAGGGGGGAGGGGGTCTACCGGAGGGGGACCTGGAGCGAGGAAGAGCGGCGGGGGGGGAGAGCGGTAGTGCAGTGGGGGAAGAGACGGTAGAAGGGAACCGAAGACATGGCGCGAGGTTGGGTGGTAAAACTGCCAACCAGGCGCGTCAGTGGGAAAGCCAAGGAAGACGCAGGGAATGGCGCGAGAGGAGAGCTTGCCCGCGGTGGAATCGCGGACAAAGGCACAGGAACCCCAGACCCAAAAACGCGACGCATCGCCAACCTCCCCCATCAAACCTAGGGTGGGCGAGGTCTCCGGCAAGGAGACACGGGGCCAGAGGTTGAGCTGATGCGCAGCGTATCGGACCGCAAACGGCCACAGAAAATGGGGAGCAGCCGCATGGATCATGGAGGTACGAGCGACCTCCATGACTAAGCCAATGCGGCGCTCAGCAATCCCATTTTGCTGTGGGGAGGCCGGAAGCGTGAACGACTGGTGAATGCCCTCCTCCTCACAAAAGGACCCCAAGAGGCCAGAGGAGAACTCACCACCCCTGTCAGAGTGCAAACGCAGGACAGGAAGGTCCGTGCGGAACCGCTCGCGCAGCTGGAGACGGACAGCTCGGATCCAACGGATCAAGACAACAGGGACCTCACCCTTGCGGCGCAAGGGGAAGACCGTGGTGTAACGCGAGTAGTCGTCGACAACCAGCAGAAAGTATCGCTCGCGGCTCACTCCCTGGACGCGGGCTGGGCCCCACACGTCCAGGTGGAGAGTCTGCAGGGGAGCAGTCGTCGGGGGAAACGAGGAGGAGTGAGGAGCGGCGCGCTGCCGCCCCTCGACGCAAGGAATGCAGGGCGGGGCAGGCGAGGGTGGGAGGGAAGGCAGAGACCTGGGAAGACCAGAGACCAGAAGACGCGAGTGCATGCCACGAAGGCGAGGCAGGGAGGGGTGACCAAGACTATGGTGCGAGAGGAGAGTCTGGTGCGACAGGCGACGACACTCACAAGGGGTAGTGACCTGAGCTGACGCGGACAGCTGAGGGGACCTAGGAGCGTAGCGCGACACAGTGGTGAGGGTGTACAGACTGGACCCAGGCTCACATGTGAAAGTGGCAAGGTGACGGCCCGTCGTGGAGCAGGTACAGATCGCCATACGCTGGCCTCCTGGAGTGAAGATGTGAACCCACTGATCCTGGAGGACAGCGTTGCTCACCAAGTTCTTAGAGAACGAGGGGAGGTGGAGACCTGACAGCTCACCGGACGGGACCGCCGGACACGGGAGCACAGTGGAGGAGTGTGCAACAACCGGGCCCCCAGAGGGGTCAGCCAGTGAAACTGCAACTGGTCTGGTGAGTGGTGTGAGTGTGGTGCTGTCGCGAAAGAAACAGCGTGAAGCACCTGAGTCAAGCGTGAAGGTGTGCAAGGCCTTAGCAGGCGCAGTACCAGAGGGAGCAGACTCACTAGCACCTAGAGCAGCAGCCTCTATACCGGGGTCATACGGCGCACACAAGTAGCAGTCACCCTCAACACTAGTAGACAGAGCATACATTCCAGCAATGATAGCATCAAAGTCTAGAGCAAAGATATCAACACCAGAGTTAAGCAGTGCAGCCCAGCGGGGCCGCTCATAATCATCGCCCATCTCCTGACGCCAGGCGTCGTCTAGGCGAGAGAAACAGCGGTGCGGGGTGTGGAACTTCCCGCACGTCTGACCAGTGCGAGTACCAGTGCGAATAACGTACGAGCAGCGACCACTACCACCACCCCTAGACGCAGCACGCTGAGCAAGCCACTCACGAAGCTGCTGGGGTGAGAGGGCCTCACGCGGACGCTGCTGCTGCTGCTGCTGCTGCTGACTAGCTCCAGAGCGATCACCACCGCCGCCGCCGCCACTCCCGTCGCTACCAAAGCCGCTACCACTGCTCCCACCGCCACCACGACCGCCGCCACCACCACCCCCGCTGCCGCCGCCACCCCCGCCGCCGACGCTCCCAGTCGCTCCACCACCACCACCACCTCCACCTCCACCACCTCCACCACCTCCACCACCCCAGCCACCTCCCCCACCTCCCCCACCGCCGCCACCCCCACCACCCTTGCCTCCCTTGCCCTTGCCGCTGCGGCGCTTCCCACTAGGAGCAGAAGCAGCCCCGACCTCCTCAGTACCCAGGAAGTCGACAGCAGCGGCAGAGGCAACAGAGGGGGCAAGGGGGGAGGGGGAGCACCCCTCAAAGAAGGGCGTGCGAGGGGTGCCACGGGTAGCACCTACAGCGACTATGTTAGCCTCAGCTGCAAGAAGGTGCTTCCCTAGCACGTCGATGGTGAGGTCTGTGGGGGGGAGAGCGGGGAGGGTGTCCCAGACGGCACTAAGAGCGTCAGGGAGGCGGGTGACGATAAAGTGGAGAGTGATGTAGATGGGGGGCTCGTTCTTGGGGAGAAAGGCGTCTGGGAGGGCAGTGCGGTAGCGAGCGGTAATAGCTTTTAGGTGGGAGAGGAGGTCGTCTACTGTGGCGAAAGAAGACAGGTCAGGGAACAATAAGGGTAGGTAGAGGCGGCTAAGGGCTGCAGTGGCAGGGGAAGAGTAGCGTGTAATAACAGCGTCATAGAGGGCTTTGGCTATCAACGCCTGGTCAAAGTGTTCGCATTCAGTCACTGGGAGGTGGTTGCGAATGGCTAGGCGGGCAGCAGCATCACGAGAAAGCCACTGTGAGCGGGTGGTCGCATCAGCTGTGGCTAGCGGGGCTGTAGAGGCACCAGTCGCTAGGTCATAGAGCGAAACACCGTCCCTAGCGTCACTGAGCAGGTACAACTGCAGATCTTGGAGCCAGGTATCGAATTTAACCGGGCGACTTTCAGGATCAAAGGAAAGGACGCGCAGAGTAGCCATAGCTGAGCAGCGAGGCGGTGTAGGAGCGACGCACGCGACAAAGCAGAGGCAGCGCGAGGGCCGCAGGGGAAGGGCGCGGGCTGCAAAGGCGGCGCGCGTGGAAGGGCAGGGGGCAGCACGAGGGCCGTAGGAGGCAGCACGAGGGCCGCAGGAGGCAGCACGAGGGCCGCAGGAGGCAGCACGAGGGCCGCAGGAGGCAGCACGAGGGCCGCAGGGGGGGGGGCAGCGCGAGGGCCGCAGGGGGCAGCGCGAGGGCCGCAGGGGGGGGGGGGGGGGGGGGGGAATTCGCGCGTTGCAGTGGCAGGGCGCGGGCTCAAGGGGCAGAGCGCGGGCGCAGTAGGCAGCCGCGGCAGTAGGGCAGGCGGCGCGCGCGGCTGCGGGGCTGCGGGGCGACGCGACGAGCAGCGCACGCGCGGGGCTGCGGGGCGACGCTACGAGCAGCGCGCGCGGAGGGCTGCGGGGCTGCGGGGCGACGCGACGAGAAGCGTGCGCGCGGGGCTGCGGGGCTACGGGGCGACGCGACGAGCGTAGCGCGGGCGGGGCAGAGCGGGCAGGGCAGCGCGTGAAAAAAAAAAAAAAAAGGAAAAATGCGCGCTGCAGCAGTGGCGCGCGGCCAGCAGGGGCAGCGCGACGCGTAGTAGGGTAGGGCGGGCGCGGGGTAACGCGGTAACCGCAGGTGATTTTAAGGTGGGCCCGAACGGAACAGGTTCTAAGGACCTCCTGCTCTATACCATGTCAAGATCTTAGGCAAGAATGTGTTGATTAGGTCAAGGTTGGGGTACAAGACTAGAGTGTCGAGATGATTTGTGTACCCCCTAAGGCTAGCCCCAATATAGCCTAGATAATAACATGCATATGTTTTGACAGACTTTGCTTGTACTGTGATCTATGTATATACGTGCATGCTTACTCCTGCTAGGTGGTGATCACTGTACTGTTTGCTTTGTTTTATATAACTCTGCATGTGAACTGGCCTTGTGGCCATTTGCTTGTGCTCAGAATGTGTGGTGACTTCGTGATCCACCCTGAGCTTGTTTTGCTTTTCTTGACTGGTCTTGTGACCACTAGTTCTCCCCCACTTTGCCTATGGGGGTGTGTCAAACTATAATGATGTTTGTGCTGTGTAGGCTGTAGTGGGGTAGCCTATAAGGGGTACAACCCAATTAGGGTTAGCATTTGTACCCACTTCTCTGCTCAATGCACTCATTCTCACTTAGTCTCTGGACAGAATCATACAAAGAGAGGCAGCAGCTTGTACGGTATGTTGGTGTGTGTACACCATTTAGGGCATGTTCCTGTTACGAATAGTGACATCAGAACACTACTGTGCACTCCTCACCGCAGCAAAAGAATCACACAGTAACGAGAATGAATGAGAAGAGTCAAAACTGACTCGAAGCGTCGCAGACGGTTGAACTGCATCTGGACCGTCGGAGCAGACGGCATCAGGCAACTGCAGGCAAGAGGAATTGGCAGTAACTGTATGCGCCGCACGGTTGAGAGTGAATTTGAATAAGGGAATGTACCCCTTAGAGTACATGACTAGCTAGGTCGATTCGAATTCCCTGTACTCTTATTTATATCGTTGTATTTGCATGTTCTAATCATCTCAAGCATTTTACATTCACTCTGCTATTGAGCTGAAGGGCCCACCAACACTATCTACCTGCGTGCGAACCTTCCCGAGTAGATCCTGGGAGCGATCCCCTACAGATCGTAGCATGGTATGAGAGCAGCTCGGGAATCCTTCGCACTGCCACTCCCGAAAATTACGACATTCGGAAAGTGGCGTCCGGCACACGCTCGCGTGTGAGAATGGCCGGAGGATCTGGTGGTCAGACTAATCTGACAGCTAAAGCTCAAACCAGCTCGGCTGCGACAAGCGAGGGAACGACAACGATCGGTACCGAAGTCCTCGCACAACTCCTTCAGCGACTCACCAGCTTGGAGCAAGGGCTCCAAACATTGCGGAATGGCGATGCGGGAACATCCTCGCAACCTTCTCAACCGGCCCCAACTGGCCAGAACGCCGCCCCGCACACTTTCTCCCTCGACACAAATGGTTCAACCCCCAAGGCTCCCCGTCCCAGTGAAGAGGCAATTCTCTCCGCGCAATCAAGGTTTCTCAGCATATCAAAAATAAAGACAAGTACCTGCTTCGACGGCAGAGATTTCTATACCTGGAGCTTCGAACTGGAGCTCCTGCTGCAGAACGCCCAAATCTTCCATTATTTCGACGGGAGCTACGCGGAACCCACTGAGGGCACCGACGACGCCAGAACTCGCTATTACAACGAGTCATTGATGGCGTACGGAGTCCTCCTGCGCAACATGTCGCCGGCGGAGCAGTTAAGCATCCGTTCGTACAAGACATCGGCTGCTCCGGCCCTCGACGCTTGGCGCCACCTGAACGGTGTGTATCAGCCGAAGGACTCAGTCTCTTCGAGCCGGCTACTCCAGCAGTTACTGGAGACCAAAATGACCTCAGGGGAGAAGGTCAACAGCTACATCAATCGCTGTCGGAGCCTTCGCGACCAAATCGCGAAGTTGGGAAGTTCGATTTCGGAGGAAATCTTCGTGAACATCGTGCTTCAAGGGCTCGGCCCAGAGTGGCGGCCCTGCAAGGCGCTTCTCCGACAGCAGGGGGTCATCTCGGAGGCCGCCCTTTGCGCCGCCCTTCTCGTCGAACAACGGGATATGGATCAGCAGCGACCAGCGCCACGACGAGAACGTGAACGGCTCGCCTTCTACGCCGACAACACCGAAGAGCGACGGCCGCGGCGCCTCTACTGCAAAATCTGCAGAAATTTTGGGCACCTGGCGGATCGATGTAAATACCGATCTCGCCCTCGCCAGACCAATCCGAGCAACTGGTCCGGCCGACAAGACGCACGAGGCGACGTGCGTCCAGCCCAGGGGTATCAACCCCCACCCGCGCGCAACCTGAACCCAGCGGTTCAGCATCAGCAGCAGCAGCCATCACCGACTGCCCCAGTTCGCAACATCATGAGCAACATGGCCATGACGGGCGAGTCGCGTCGTCGCCGCGTGCGCTCACCTTCACCTGAGCCAGCACCGCACCCACCCTATTGGCGCATTCAACAACAACAATCCGTTCAGTCCGCGCCACGACTTCACCGACGACGACGACCAAGACTGGAATCTTCCAGTCCCGCTGCTTGAAAGTCCCCCGCACGTACCTGATATGCGGGTGGCGCCACTTGATTGGCTCTCGCGGGAACACTTTCTGAAGTTTGACACTCCGCACATCGTCACGCCGCGACTGGCGCTGCTCGCCCGTGACGACAACAAGCGCTACAACACCTGGTACCTGGACAGCTGTTGCGGCCAGCACATGGTGGGCTCCGAGCGTTTCATATCCAACGCCGTCGTCACCCCCACAGTCACCTACGTCACCGTGGCTAACAACACACGCTTGCGTGCAAACGCGCAAGGCATCGTCGTGCTCAAAGCACGCGGAAGCCGCACGCACATCACGCTCAACGATGTGCTGATCGTCCAGAACCTGCGCTTCAACCTGCTTTCCGCCGCACAGCTCATGGACTGCGGCGTCGAACTCAGCACAGATCGCGCGACGCGCGACATTCGTCTTTCTGCACTACGAATCGAGGGCCTTCCCCCGCAGGCAGATCGGAAGAGCACACTCCGAAAACGGAGTGTATGTCCTGGACTTCGACATCCCCGACTGCAGCGGCGACTCGCACGAGCTAATCGATCTCATGCCACTGCGCTTCGAGCACATTCACCGCAGGGACTGGAAACACCCTGACGGAAGACCGTGGGTGCCGCACCACCCTCACCCACGTGAAGCGGCGCTGCACGACCCCGACACAAGTGGCATCTGCGGAGACTGTCACACTCCTACCGCGTCAACCAGCGGAATTGCCGGTCGTGGGCTTGCCGCCATCGCCGAAACTGAGCGACATGCAATTCCAGAAGAAGGGATGTCGCAGATTGAACTCGAAATCACCACGCGCAGCGTGTTCGGCGCACCAGACTACCCTCTCATCGGACCCCCATCCCAACATCTCCAAGGGATGTTACGCGGCACTGGCGTCGGAACTTTCGACACACGCGGAGTCGCGCGGCCCTACACACGGGAGGAATTCCAGAGAGCTTATCCCCACTGGCGCGACCCCACGGCAAAACTCACCGTGGAACAGGAGGAAGACTTGGCGCGCCGCGAAGCAGAGGAGCTTCGCCAACAAAGCCTCGCCGAAGCACGCGGAACATTCGCCTGCGGCGCATGGGGAGCCGAAGCGGAAGAGAGTGCCTCCAACGAATGGGGGTGGGGGAGCGTCGGCGGATGGGGAACGGCCGATACCGGCGGATGGGGCGCCACATCTGGCAACGAAACTAGCGGCTGGGGAACCTCTGCCGGAGGCTGGGGGACTTCCTGCGAAGAACAAAGGGGGGGAGAAGAAGCAGTAGAGGCTGCAGTTGTTCCCCTTGGTCGTCCCCCGCGCCATGCTCCACCCGCGCTGCCTCCGCCTGACATTCCGCCGCATCGCAACCCCTGGGACACCATCGATTGGGGCAACGAGCCGTCAACTCCGCGCCGCACCGTCTATGGACCCGCTCCCGAACCTCGCGAACCCACCTTTGTCCCTGGAACCATCCCTGGGACTAACATCCCTCTCTCTGAAATTCGCGACAGAGAGTTCTTGGCGCTAATGATGACCACCGCCAACGACGAAGAAGAAGCAGCAGAAGAGGCAGCACCAGAACCTGCCCCAGTACCTGACAAAGACCCCGAAGAAGCTCGCGCGCGCTACATGCGCACCTCCAGGTTCCGCGCCGACGATGCGCTCTGGCACCAGCGCCTCGGCCACCCTTCCCGCGCGACACTGAAAAACTGCATTGACGCAGGCGCTTCGCCCCTGGAGCGCTCCTGCGCCCAGATGGCACCGAAGTGAGAGGCGCGACACATCCGCGCAACTGCACCGTCTGCCCCGAAGCTGCGCTGAGCCACCAACCGTTCCCGCTACTCGAACCCGGAACAAATCGCTACCCCAAGCTGCACAAGGTGTACAGTGACTTCCTGAACGTGGGGCACTGCGGAGTCAACGACGAAATGTACACACTCACCTTCGTTGATGCTAGAACGCGCCATGTGTGGGTTGTGAACGTGGAATCATGCAGCAGAGCTTACGAGGTATTTCGCCTCTGGCTGGCGCACGCGCAGCGGCAGTCTGGGGAAGAAGCTAAAAATCTTGCAATCTGACGGCGCAGCAGAATTCAAAAGCAAGGAGATGCAGTATTATCTAGCGCAAAAGGGGATCGAACACCACATTTCCCTCCCCTACGCGCACCAGCAGCAGGGCGTAGCTGAGCGGACGAATCGCACGCTGATGACGAAGGTGCAGGCTCTGATGAAGCAATCGAAGCTGCCGCCGATCTACTGGACCTACGCGATGCACCACGCCGTGCGGGTGCACAACCTGCTATCAACCACCGCCATCACCGGGAACTTGTCCCCGCACGTAAAGTGGACTGGGACTAAGGGGAACACATCCATGCTCCGCGTGTGGGGGTGCATGGTGCAATACCGCCCGCCGACGTCAACCATCGGCAAATTCGCCAGCCGCGCGCGATGGGGCATTCACCTCGGCATCAGTCACGAGCACAAGGCATGGATCGTGCTGGACCTGCTCAGCCAGAAGACCACCCACGCTCACGACGTGATATTCTACGAACGCCTCTTCCTCGAACAGTTCCGCCACGACGAGCAGACAAATGCGAACCGCGTCTACGCGAACGACGGGCACAGCTACGCAACGCCCGAAGACGAAGCCGCCGCAGCAATTCTGGAGCAAGACACCAGGAGTGAGTTCACATGGGGAGATCGCCACAGCAGCGACGACGACGACTCCTCTGAAGGAGGAATGGGCGGAACGGGCGGAAGCGGCAGAGGCGCAGCACCACCAGCACCACCTGAACCTGAGAGCGACGACGACGATGTGCAGGAAGTCATCCCACAACGTCGCCACGACAGCACTGTCTCAGGACTGCAGCTGCTCGGGCTCCACACCGCAACCTCGAAAGCGCCACGTGTCATCGAGCCTCGAAACCCGCGCCAATCTCTCACTGGACCGCACAGCAAGGAATGGCGCGAGGCGATGGACGCGGAGATTAAAGCACTCGAATCCCGAGATACCTGGGTGCTAGTCGACCGCGCAGCAATCAAAGGCGCGAGATTTCTCTCGGGAAAATGGGTCTTCCGCGTGAAGACCGCAGCAGACGGAACGATCGAGCGCTTCAAGGCAAGATGGGTGGTGCGCGGCTACGACCAGAGGCACGGGATCGATTTCGATCAGACATTTGCTCCGGTCAGCCGCCACACCTCCGTCCGAATCCTGCTCGCCATCGCAGCCGCTCGACACCTGCCTCTACGCCAGATCGACGTGAAGAACGCGTTCCTGTACGCGTTAGTAGACGCCGTCATCTACGTGGAGCAGCCCCACACATACGGCGAAGGGGATTCGCGCGTATGCCAGCTGCGCAAGTCTCTTTACGGGAGAAAACAGGCAATGAGGCTTTGGCAGCAGTATCTATACAACATCCTTCTTGAAATCGGGTTCAAGCAGATGCCGCACGACCCAGGGATGTACCGCCGTGGGGGCGAATACATTCTGCTCACGGTCTACGTCGACGACTTACTTTACACAGGTTCAAACAACGAACTACTGAAGCAGTTCGAGAAAAACCTGGCGGGGCGCGTCGACATCACGTGCAACTACGAGGTGAAGCAGTTCTTAGGCCTCAACATCTCATACGCACCCGAGGCCATTCACCTTTCAGCGGCTAAGTACGCAGAGGAGTTAGGGAAGCGGTTCAACATTTCACCTGCACCGCTCTCCACTCCCTACCGAACTCCCGGACCGAACCACAAACCTGACAACAAAGCCCTATCCCCTGCTGGCATTCAGACTTACCAGCAGCAGCTGGGATGCCTGCTCTTTGCCTCTGTCACATGCAGGCCTGACCTCTCCTACATCGCAAGTCAGCTGTGTCAAATGATATATATGTGTGATATATATTGGTAGGCTGTAGTGGGGTAGATGTTATAGGGGATAACACTTTAGGGTTGTGTTATTTTGTACCAAACTCTCGATAGTCAATCCAACCTTGCCTGATTCTCTCGACATGGCATCTAGAGCAGGTTCCTAGACCTAAGCTTAAGGGCCCACCATGTACTAAGTTACCTCCCCAACGGCCTGCCTACCTGCCTTACATACGTGTCTGCCTAGCCTGCTGCCCGCGCGCGCCTCGGCTGCGCGCGCACGCCTTTTTTTTTACCGCGCACAGCTGCTGCCAGCCGCGTCGCGCCCCGTAGGTCGCTTGTGCAGCCCGCCCTGCGCCCGCGCGGCCCGCAGCTGCCCTGCGCACCGTCCGTGCAGCCCGCGCCGAGCCCGCACGGCCCGCACTGAGCCCGCGCAGCCCGCGCCTAGCCCGCGCGGCCCGCACTGAGCCTGCGCAGCCCGCGCGCAGCCCGCGCAGCCCGCGCGCAGCCCGCACGCGGCCCGCGCACCGCCCGCGCAGCTCTTGTCGCGCCCCGCCAGCCTGCGCGCGGCCTGTCACTGATCTGCGTGTTTCCTTACCTGCTCGCATTGCGCCTGTATCAACTGCCTACCTGCTACGGTTGCCTGTTGCCTGTGCCTGCTGCCTGAGCCTGCTGCCTGAGCCTGCAGCCTTTGCCTGCTGCCTGAGCCTGCTGCCTGAGCCTGCTACTTTTGCCTGCGCTGCAACCATGGCGACCCTTACTGTTCTCGCCTTTGAGTCTGACGGCCGCCCCATCGAGTTTGACACCTGGCTTAGTGACCTGCGCCTTTACCTTATGACTGACGTCGCAGACGGAGTGTCACTGCTAGCCTATGTGACCGGCACTGTCCCTACTCCAGCTGAGACTGCTCCTGCCCCTGAACGAGCACAGTGGGAGCTCCGCGATGCAGTCGCGCGCCTTGTTATTCGCAATCACCTACCGATCTCTGAGCGCGCGCATTTCAACCAGCTTAAGACTGCTCAGACGCTGTATGATGCTGTCGTTGCCCGCTATTCCGCCCCGGCCACAGCCACCGTTGGTAGTCTCATCCTGCCTTACCTGTTCCCAGACTTAGCCTCGTTTCACACTGCTGCCGACCTTATCACTCACCTCCGCGCTAGTGACGCCCGCTTTCGAGCCGCTCTTACCGACGAGTTCCTCGCCACGAACCGCCCCCCGCTGTACTTCACCCTCTACATCCTCGTCACCCGCCTCCCTGACACTCTTCGCTCTGTCAGAGATTACTTCCTTGCCAAGGATCCTCCAACTATCACTCTGGACGACTTCGAGCAGCAGCTGGTCGCAGCAGAGAAGAACATCCTCGCTGTCGGTGCTGCTCGTGGCACTCCCCGCACTCCCCTCTTTGAGGGGTGCTCCCCCTCCCCTCTTGACCCCTCCTACGCCTCTGCTGCTACTGCTGTCGACTTCCTCGGTGCGGAGAAGGTCGCAGCGGCTTCCGCTCCTGGTGGGAAGCGTGGTGGTGGCAGGGGCGGCAAGGGTGGCAGGGGTGGCGGAGGTGGCGGTGGAGGGAGCGGTGGTGGAGGCGGCGGGGGTGGTGGAGGTGGTGGGGGTGGCCGTGGGGGTGGAGGCGGTGGGTGGGGTGGCGGCAGGACCGGGGGCGGTGGAGGCGGCGGCGGCGGTGGTGGGGGAGGAGGCAGCGGCAGTGGCGGTGGAGGTGGGAGTGGGGGTGGATCTGGCCAGAAGGGTGGCCAGCAGCAGCAGCAGCTTCCTCCCCTCACCTCCCAGCAGCTCAATGACTGGTATGCTGGGCGTGGGGCGTCTCGGGGTTCTGACCGCTGCCCCTATGTCATTCGTACTGGCCCCCGCAAGGGTCGCCCCTGCAACGGTTTTCACACTGAGTATCGTTGTTTTGCTAGGCTTAGTGACGCCTGGCGTACCAAGTATCCTGATGCTACTGAGTTCCCCAACTGGGCAGAGCTGCTTAGGCGTGATGTGCCTATCTTTGATCTGGACTATGATGTTATTCTTGCTGCCATGTATGCATTGACTGTTAGTGCTGAGGGTGACTGCTACTTGTGTGTGCCGCCTGACCCTGGTATTGACCCCGGTATAAGGGCTGCAGCCCTAGGTGCTAGTGAGTCTGCTCCCCTTGGTACTGAGTCGGCTCAGGCCTTGCACACGTTTACACTTGACTCTGGTGCTTCCCGCTGTTTCTTTCGCGATAGCACCACCGTCACTCCCCTCCCTGCACCTGTCCCTGTCTCCCTGGCTGACCCCTCTGGGGGCCCAGTGCTTGCACGAGCCACGACTGTGCTCCCGTGCCCGGCGGTCCCGTCTGGTGAGCTGTCAGGTCTCCACGTTCCCTCGTTCTCTACGAACCTGGTGAGCAACGCCGTCCTCCAGGATCACTGGGTTGACACCTGGACTCCTGGAGGGCAGCGTGTGGCGATCTGCACGTGCTCCAAGACTGGCCGCCACCTGGCCACGTTCACTCGTGAGCCGGGGTCCAGTCTGTACACCCTCACCACTGTTTCACGCTCCGCTCCTTTGTCTCCGCAGCTGTACGCGTCTGCTCAGGTAGCTACCCAGTGTGAGTGCCGCCGCCTGTCGCACGACACGCTCCTGTGGCACCACCGCCTTGGTCACCCCTCCCTGCCTCGCCTTCGTAGCATGCACTCTCGCTCTCTGGTCTCTGGGCTTCCCAGGTCTCTGCCTGCCCTCCCTCCCTCGCCTGCGCCGCCCTGCATTCCCTGCGTCGAGGGGCGGCAGCGCGCCGCTCCTCACTCCTCCTCGTTTCCTCCCACAGAGGCTCCCCTGCAGATGCTTCGCCTGGACGTGTGGGGCCCAGCCCGCGTCCAGGGACAGGGCCGTGAGCGGTACTTTCTGCTGGTTGTCGACGACTACACGCGTTACACCACGGTCTTCCCCTTGCGCAGCAAGGGAGACGTCCCTGCTGTTTTGATCCCCTGGATCCGCGCTGTGCGTCTCCAGCTCCGCGAGCGGTTCGAGCGGGACTTTCCTGTCCTGCGTCTGCACTCTGACAGAGGTGGTGAGTTCTCCTCTGACCTCTTGGCAGCCTTCTGTGCGGAGCACGGCATCACCCAGTCGTTCACGCTTCCGGCCTCTCCGCAGCAGAATGGGGTTGCTGAGTGCCGCATTGGCTTAGTCATGGAGGTCGCTCGTACCTCCATGATCCATGCGGCGGCTCCCCATTTTCTGTGGCCGTTTGCGGTCCGGTACGCTGCGCATCAGCTCAACCTCTGGCCCCGTGTCTCCTTGCCGGAGACCTCGCCCACGCTGCTGTGGACGGGGGAGGTTGGCGATGCGTCGCGTTTCCGGGTCTGGGGTGCTCGTGCCTTTGTCCGCGATCTCACCGCGGACAAGCTCTCTGCTCGTGCCATTCCCTGCGTCTTCCTTGGTTTTCCTCCTGACGCGCCTGGCTGGCAGTTTTACGAGCCCACCTCGCGCCGTGTCTTTGCGTCTCAGGACGTCACCTTTGACGAGTCTGTTCCCTTCTACCGTCTCTTTCCCTACCGCACTGCCTCTCGCCCCCCCCCGCCGCTCTTTCTCGCTCCAGGTCCTCCCCAGGTAGACCCCCTCCCCGCGCCAGGTCCTGCTCCTTCAGGTGTTTCTCAGGTAGACCCCCCGGTACCTGCGCCTGTTGAGGTCACTGGTGACTCAGGTCCTGCTGGAGGTGGTCCTACTCGGGGTGCTGTCTCTGGGGGTGCTGAGCCTGGGAGTGCGGAGCCTGAGCGAGAGGCGCCTAGAGGTGCTGAGCCTGGGGGTGCGGAGTCTGGGGGTGCCGTGCCTGCGCGTGAGGAGCCTGGAGGTGCTGAGCTTGGGGGTGTCGAGTCTGAGGGTGCTGTGCCTGCGCGTGAGGAGCCTGGAGGTGCTGAGCTTGCGGGTGCCGAGTCTGCGGGTACTGAGCCTACGCGTGTGGAGCCTGGAGGTGCTGACGCTGGAGGTTCTGGAGCAGTTGGGGGTGCTGGCGCTGAGGGTTCTGAGTCTGCTGTTGCGCGGTCTCCTTGGAGTAGCCGCCTTCGTCCACGGGTGCCTCTCACCCCACAGCAGCTGCAGGACTGGTACGGTCACCGTCAGCGTCGCGCTGCTGGAGCTAGGAGTGGTGCTGGACCTTTGTCTACTGGAGGTGCTGGAGTCGCTGGTTCTGGAGGTGCTCGTACTGGAGACACTGAGGCTGGAGACCCTGGGACTGGAGGTGCTGGCTCTGGGGGTGCTGCTGCTGGAGACACTGAGGCTGGAGACCCTGGGACTGGAGGTGCTGGTTCTGGGGGTGCTACTGCTGGAGACACAGAGGGTGGAGACCCTGGGACTGGAGGTGTCGGCTCTGGGACTGGAGCTTCTGGAGCTGCTGGAGGTACTGGAGCTACTGGAGGTACTGGAGCTGCTGGAGGCACTGGAGCTGCTGGAGCTGCCGGTACTGATGCAGCTGCGCCGACACGACTGTTCTTCGCTCCGCCGTCTCCGTCGTCTCTGCCGCCGTCTGACTCTGTTCTTCGTCAGGTTCTTACTCTCCCGTCGTCTACTGGTCTTCCGTTACAGCCTGGCTCACCGCTGCCTGCTCCTTCTCCTTACACTGAGCAGACTGGTAGTCCTGCTGAGCGTCGTGAGCCTGTGTCGCGTCCTGTCTCGCCTGCTCGTCCTGGTCGTACCGGTCGTCGTGTTCCTCGTTCGCGTCAGCCGGCTGTCCCCCGCGCACACCTCGTAGTTCGTCGTCCTTCCTCTGCTCTGCAGCCTGTTCCTCTGCCGTCTCCTCCTGCGTCCTCTCTACCTGACGTTCCAGACCCTGAGTCTGACCGGTTTCGTGCTGACCACCCTACTGTCACGCGTCTGCTAGCCACTGTTGTCACTGACCCGTCGTTTGAATCTACTGCTGCGTCTGCTCTTGTCGCTGAGCTTGTTGACTTTGCTGCTGCCTGTCGTCTAGACTACGCCGCCAGTCTTGTTGCTGAGTCTGCGTCTGTCTGTCCTCCGTCCGTCGGGGGTGAGTGTGCTCTTAGCACGGACGTCCTTGAGGACAGGCAGGAGGAGTTCCAGTGTCTTGCTGCTGCTTTACCTCATCTTGTGTCCTCGCTACTTGCCCCTGAGGGAGACCCGGATGCACCAGACATCCCGACTCCGCGCTCTTACGCAGAGGCGATAGAGAGTCCCTACTCCTCTCAGTGGCAGGCAGCCATGGACGCAGAGATGGCTTCCTGGAAGTCCACAGGCACCTATGTCGACGAGGTTCCCCCACCTGGGGCGAACATCGTCAGTGGCATGTGGATTTTCAGGGTGAAGCGGCCGCCGGGTTCTCCGCCTGTCTTCAAGGCGCGTTACGTGGCTCGAGGCTTCAGTCAGCGAGAGGGAGTTGACTTCTTCCAGACTTTCTCCCCCACCCCGAAGATGACCACTCTTCGGGTGCTGCTGCACGTTGCTGCTCACCGTGACTACGAGCTTCACTCTCTTGACTTCAGCACTGCTTTCTTACAGGGCAGCCTGCACGAGGAGATCTGGCTGCGCCGCCCCCCGGGCTTCACTGGGTCGTTCCCTCCTGGCACCCAGTGGAGCCTCCGGCGGCCAGTCTATGGTCTCCGCCAGGCGCCACGTGAGTGGCACGACACACTGAGGACTACGCTTGCGGCTCTTGGGTTTGCGCCTTCTACTGCTGACCCGTCGCTGTTTCTGCGCACCGACACTTCACTGCCGCCGTTCTACATCCTCGTGTACGTCGACGACTTGGTTTTTGCCACTGCTGACACTGAGGCTCTTGCCCACGTGAAGTCGGAGCTGCAGAAGAGACACACGTGCACTGACTTGGGTGAGCTGCGCAGCTACCTTGGCTTGCAGATCACCCGGGACAGAGCACGCCGCACCATCACCTTGACTCAGTCACACATGGTGCAGCAGGTCCTTCAGCGCTTCGGCTTCACCTGGTCTTCAGCACAGGCCACTCCTCTGGCTACAGGTCACACGCTCTCAGCTCCACCTTCGGACGAGTCCGTAGAGCCGAGTGGTCCTTACCCAGAGCTAGTCGGCTGCCTCATGTACCTGATGACTTGCACTCGACCTGACCTCGCGTACCCTCTTGGTCTCCTCGCTCGCTACGTGGCTCCTGGTCGACACCGACCTGAGCACATGGCTGCTGCTAAGAGGGTACTGCGCTACTTGTGCAGCACATCAGGCATGGGGCTAGTGCTTGGAGGGACGAGTGAGGTTGTACTCACTGGGCACTCAGACGCTTCTTGGGTTGACGACCTGGCTACTCAGCGGTCGTCACAGGGTTACACCTTCAGCCTTGGCTCTGGTTCAGTTTCGTGGCGTTCTACACGCTCGTCTTCAGTTCTCGGCTCCAGTTGTGAGGCTGAGATCTACGCCACCGCCATGGCTGCACAGGAGTTACGCTGGCTCACCTACCTGCTGACTGACTTGGGAGAGCAGCCTCGTTCTCCTCCAGTGCTGTACGTTGACAACAAGGCCGCCATTGCCTTGTGTGAGGAGCACAGACTGGAGCATAGAACGAAGCACATTGCTCTGCGTTACTTCCTGGCTCGAGAGTTGCAGCAGCGAGGCCAGCTTTGTCTTCGTTACGTGGCCACTCGGGCCAACACTGCTGATATATTCACCAAGGCACTTCCGTCTGGTGATCATCAGCGCTTTTGTACTCTGTTAGGCCTTGTGCCTACGCTTCCACACTTGCTGTAGTCTTTGCTTGTACTGTGATCTATATACATATATACCTGTATGCTGGCTCTTGCTAGGTAGCCATCACTGTACTGTCATTGCTTCATATATATCTCTGCATGTGAACTGGCCTTGTGGCCATTTGCTTGTGCTCAGAATGTGTGGTGACGTTGTGATCCACCCTGAGCTTGTTTTGCTTCTCTTGACTGGTCTTGTGACCCGTTGCTCTCCCCCACTTTGCCTATGGGGGTGTGTCAAATGATATATATGTGTGATATATATTGGTAGGCTGTAGTGGGGTAGATGTTATAGGGGATAACACTTTAGGGTTGTGTTATTTTGTACCAAACTCTCGATAGTCAATCCAACCTTGCCTGATTCTCTCGACAAGCTGGCCCAATACTCACGTAAAGCAACGGCTGAGAATCTTCTGGATTTACAGCGCGCTCTACAGTTCCTCGTTTCAACGCCCAAGATTGCGCTGTGCTACTCAACTGCACCAACCCCATCCTTCAACCTCATCGGCTACGTGGATGCCGATCACGCAGCAGACCCCGATAATCGACGGTCCAGGACTGGCTTCCTGTTCCGACTCGAACCAACGGGACCAATCTCCTGGAATTCGCAGAAGCAGGAGCTGGTTGCCCTGTCATCAGCCGAAGCAGAATTCATCGCAGCAACTGTAGCAGTTCGCGAAGGGCTCTACTTGCAAGAACTTCTGCAGGAGGCGAAGATCCCCGTTTCGCCCACCCTTCGCCTCCACTGCGACAACCAGAGCGCGATTCGCATCGCGAACAAACCTGGCTTCGTCAACCGCACCAAGCACATTGCGCTGCGGTATTTCTTCGTCAAAGACGAAGTGGACAAGGGCAAGGTTGACTTGACCTATTGCCCGACCGGTGACATGGCAGCAGACTTCCTCACGAAGCGACTACCACGCCAGCAGTATCAGCACTGTTCCGAACTCAGCGGAGTGGTCAAGCAGGTCAAGTCGAGCTACGGCCAGGAGTGAAGGGGGGTGTTACGAATAGTGACATCAGAACACTACTGTGCACTCCTCACCGCAGCAAAAGAAGCACGCAGTAACGAGAATGAATGAGAAGAGTCAAAACTGACTCGAAGCGTCGCAGACGGTTGAACTGCATCTGGACCGTCGGAGCAGACGGCATCGGGCAGCTGCAGGCAAGAGGAATTGGCGGGAACAGTTTTCGTAACTGTACGCGCCGCACGGTTGAGAATGCGTTTGAATAAGGGAATGTACCCCTTAGAGTACATGACTAGCTAGGTCGATTCGAATTCCCTGTACTCTTATTTATATCGTTGTATTTGCATGTTCTAATCATCTCAAGCATTTTACATTCACTCTGCTATTGAGGTCAAGGGCCCACCAACACTATCTACCTGCGTGCGAACCTTCCCGAGTAGATCCTGGGAGCGATCCCCTACAGATCGTAGCAGTTCCTACTCTCGTATCAGGCAAACCTTTTGTCAGCCTTGCCTGGTAAAAGTAGCGAGGGTTTTTGGGTTTAGGGAATTTTCAGTGTGTTTTGAAGCGAGCTTGAGACGAGGTTGGCCTGATAAGGGGCCGTAGGAACTTGCCCTTATGTAGCAATTGGTGTCCCTCGTTGAGCATGCTTGTGTACACTAGGAAAGGTTGATATTGTGAGTGAAGCTTGTGATGTGATTTCGAAAAGCCCCTCCTACTGTTACAAGTTTATAATATTTTGCTGTGCTTTTCCAAATTGATTGATTTGTATTAGAAGAAAATATTTTTTCTATGCATTAGTAGTGGCTCTCACCTTTCAGTACGTTCTGTAAAGTGGTGGTTCAAGAGCCAGGATTTCTGTTTTCTCCACTGTCATCTTGCGTCGTTGTTGACATGTTTTCCTTCACGTGTAACCGGATGTTGTTTCGTCAAATGCATCGCGTTGGCAAACGAAGAGATTTGCGAAACAATGGTTCAAGCATATGTTCCTCCTTGACGACGTTGACGATGGGACTAGTCATCGGCCCGAAACACAGACGTTTCAGGTAGAGCTTTGTCTTTTCTTTAACCTCCCAACACCTGCGCTTCCCCCACCGGGGTTCCTCCCGCACCAAACCCTCTCGCGCCTACACCTCAACAACCCCCGCACAGATATTCAGGTGATAACCAGCAGAACAGGTGGCCTCTGTAGCTGGACTCTGGCAGCCCAGACAGCCAGGTCGAGCGGGGTTTCGCTAGCACGTCTTTCGTCTCCCTTTACTTGTCGCG
Source organism: Closterium sp. Yama58-4 (assembly GCA_947470075.1). Lineage (NCBI taxonomy): Eukaryota > Viridiplantae > Streptophyta > Zygnematophyceae > Desmidiales > Closteriaceae > Closterium > Closterium sp. Yama58-4. Next base: position 69,120 of record CANIUD010000257.1, read on the forward strand.
TAGCGCCAAGCGTTTCCTCTCTCTCGCTTCGTTTGCCCCCTCGCTCCCACCCACACCTCCATGCCAACCGTGCCAGTGCTCTCAAAACATCCTCTCATTCTCGCCTCGGATCTAGACTAGAACTGCACCCCAGCATCAAACCCCCATACGATAGTCATATCACCTTTCCGACAGGTCCTTGAGCTCGATTATTCAACCTAGTTGTGAAACTTTCCAGGAACCCTAGATTCTCCTTCCTACCAGCCATGGCGAGCTCACGCGTCCTCCTGCTGTCGCTCCTCATTGTGCTGGTCTCCGCGCAATTCGCTTACGGGCAGATTCGTCTGAACTCGTGCATGCCCAAGGACAAGTGCCCGGACAGAAAGAGCAAGCTCTGCGGCCTCTATGCCACATGCAGGACCCTCCGTAGCGCTCTCCCCGATAACTACCTCTGCGACGAATGCGCTGCTTATGACCTGTACGACAACCGTTCATTTCTCCGATAACTCCGTATTAGCGTGGCGTTGCGTTGCTTAGGCCGTCTCACAACCCATCGTTTATCACGCTGTGTTGCTTCGAGCGTTAAGTGTCAGCTAGCCAACGGTAGCTCTCTTGTCCGTTTGTGTAGTAAGTTCTCTGTTCTTCTTGGCTTTGTCGAAGCATTCTCTCTCTGGTGCCCTGATCAACTTCTCACTCCATCGTCTCTGTGGCTTGATGCTGGTCGGTTTCTCTCCGCAGAAAGAAGATGCCTGCTAGCTCCTGCAACTACACAACCGGTCGCTGCCTCGCCAATAAGATTGTAAGGCTCGATTTTTCCACCCCCTTCAATTTTCGCTCATTTGTTTTGCTGCTCCTGCACATTGCAACCGTTCTGAACCGTGCATAATCGTCTTGCTATTCGCAGGCTGGCAAGTCCTGCACTGCTAAGATGTTCAACTCGGTATGCGACAAAAAGGAACCCGCCTTCTCGTGCCAGAAGGTCGAGGGCGTTCCCGTCACCAAGAAGACCCCCCAGGCGTACCGCTGCTGCAGGAGCACTTGCCCTCCTGGCCTGTGCGGCAAGGGTTCGAAGCCCATCCAGTGGAGGAACCAGTGCAATGTTCTTATCGACTGCCCCTCTGCATGCGCTCCTCGTGCTGCGAACGCTGTCCAGGTTTTCTATTTGTAACCTGGTTACTCTTGACATAGGTTTTCTCCGTATAATCTACACACTGTACCATGCTCCTATTCTGGTTTCGTTCTTTTGGTTTTCGATAGGCAGGACTGTTTGGAAACTCTTATAAAATGTTTCCTTGAAAGGGGGAATATATTTGAAGCAATGTTGAATCTTTAGCACATATTATACCCTTGAGCTAGACAAAGAGCGGAAGATAGCTTTAATTGGTTAGACTGATAGGGGTGTGTGCTGAGAGCGTTGAACATAGTAGAATGGTACACTCTATTGTGCCTAAACGTAAGTATGAGAACATCACCCACTAATCTAGACAGAGCCCCTATAGCGCGGAAGATAATTAAGCAGGTGGTCGCCCAGGTTTAAATAGCTCGCACTGAATACACCCTCGTTCCTCTCTCCACCCTGTGGAATCATCTTGCAACTTGAAATGAACTGAAGGAAACCAGCAACTGTTTTTGAGTTCCACCTGATATTGAAAGTGAAATTTACTGCATTCCACATTGTGCAGATTCAGAACGGATCATCATACATCAGCATCGGAGCCTAATCTTTGGACGTGAGAACAAGTATTGCGAGAACGCCAATAAGAATGAACTGCAAGGCAAGGGAAAGGGAGGAGGGAGGGAGAAATGTTTCATCATAAGATTTGAATTATATAATCTTAGCGCATTTGAAAAATTCTGGCGTAACGATTTGCTCCATCACAGCATGATGATAACTAAAAGAAGAGCAGCAAACAAGAAACAAATGTGCTACATGCAAAACAAACAACTGTAGTGTTTAAAAAAGGGAAAACAAATCCGAGATGGATCGCGGGGTGAGGGGGAAACGGAGGGGGGATGTAAGAATATGGAGAAGGGAGGAGGGAGAGAGGGGGGGGGGGGGGGGGGGGGGGGGGGATTGAAGGGGAAGGGATGGGGGGAGGGAAGCGCAAGGAGGAAGGAGAAAAGGTGGGGGGTGTAAGAGTACGGGGGGAAGGAGAGGAGAGAAGGGGACCACCTTGATGTAGGGGTGCTCAGTCATTATAATGGTGACATAGCCGATATAGGGGAGGTACCTGCATGGGGGGGGGACACGGGGCATAGCACAGCAGTACACAGGGGCAAAGGATTGGCTCATGCATGGGGCCTTGCTGTAGGGGTGCTCAGTCATTATAATAGTGACACAGCCGATATAGGGGAGGTACCTGCATGGGGGGGGGACACGGGGCATAGCACAGCAGTACACAGGGGCAAAGGATTGGCTCATGCATGGGCCCTTGCTGTAGGGGTGCCCAGTCATTATAATGGTGACATATCCGATATAGGGGAGGTACCTGCATGGGGAATAAGGGTATGAGAAGGGGGGGGGGAAGGAGGGAGTATGGGGGGGAGGAGGGAGTATGGGGGGGAGGAGGGAGGGGGGGGGGAGGAGACTCATCCCACCTAGCAAACCCATCCTACCGCACCCCATGCACGTCCCATGCCCACCCCATCGCCTCTCAACTCACCCCATGGCGCGCCCAATGATGTGCTTCGTGCGCAGCCACAGCTGCCCCAGCCTACGTTTTTTAAGAATTCTCAAAAAACAAATGATGTGCTTCTTGCGCAGCCACAGCTGCCCCAGCCTCACTCCATGACCCTCTGTGCCCGCATCTGCACACAACATCGCACCTCCCCCAGCATATAATGCATGATCTAACCACCCCAGCGCGACTCCACTCACCCCATCGCGACTCCACTCACCCCAGCGCGACTCCACTCACCCCAGCGCGACTCCACTCACCCCATCGCGCCTCCACTCACCCCATCGCGCCTCCACTCACCCCATCGCGCCTCCACTCACCCCATCGCGCCTCCACTCACCCCATCGCGTCTCCACTCACCCCATCGCGACTCCACTCACCCCATAGCGCGCCCAATGATGTGCTTCTTGCGCAGGCACAGCTGCCCCTCCCTAGGTGACGCTCCCTGCCCGCATCCTCCCAGTTTACCCATCCCACCATGCCACATGCACGCCCCACTCGTCCCATGCACGCCCCACTCGTCCCATGCACGCCCCACTCGTCCCATGCACGCCCGCCCCACTCGTCCCATGCACGCCCCACTCGTCCCATGCACGCCCCACTCGTCCCATGCACGCCCCACTCGTCCCATGCACGCCCCACTCGTCCCATGCACGCCCCACTCGTCCCATGCACGCCCCACTCGTCCCATGCACGCCCCACTCGTCCCATGCACGCCCCACTCACCCCATCGCGCGCCCAATGATGTGCTTCTTGCGCAGCCACAGCTGCCCCTCCGCGTACAGTGGCAGGTCGTCGCCTTCGTTATTGTCACCTGCTCAGAGGGATAGCCAAGCCACGCCCACAGAGAAAGGAAAGAAAGAAAAGGGAACGAAAGAAAGAGAGAGAGAGAGAGAGAGAGAGAGAAAGAGAGAGGAAAAAAGGAAAGAAAGAAAGAAAAAAAAAGGAAGGAAAGAGAGAAAGAAGGATGGAAAGGAAGGAAGAAATAAAAACTTTTGCGAAGCAATTCATTGACCGGACTAACCAAGCATCATGCCGCATGGCACCCTGCATCCTGTTCACCAGCAGAGGGGCAGGGAGGAGGGAGGAGGCGGGGAAGGGGCTGGGAGGAGGCAGCAAGGAGGGAGGAGGCGGGGAAGGGGCAGGGAGGAGGCAGCAAGGAGGGAGGAGGCGGGGAAGGGGCAGGGAGGAGGCAGCAAGGAGGGAGGAGGCGGGGAAGGGGCAGGGAGGAAAGGAGGCATATGAGGCGAGAGGGGGTGAAGTGAATGGAGTGATGCGGGGAGGGAAAGAGATGGGGAACCAAGTGGGGAATGCGAATTGCTGGCCTACCTGCAGTGCGTGCGTACATGGCCTTTGAGAGCAAGAGCAAGAGGAAGAGCAAGAGCAAGAGGAAGAGCAAGAGCAACAGCAAGAGCGAGAGCAACAGCAAGAGCGCCGAATACCTACCTTGAGAGCAAGAGCGCATAGCCTACCTTGAGAGCAAGAGCGCATAGCCTACCTTGAGAGCAAGAGCGCATAGCCTACCTTGAGAGCAAGAGCGCATAGCCTACCTTGAGAGCAAGAGCGCATAGCCTACCTTGAGAGCAAGAGCGCATAGCCTACCTTGAGAGCAAGAGCGCATAGCCTACCTTGAGAGCAAGAGCGCATAGCCTACCTTGAGAGCAAGAGCGCATAGCCTACCTTGAGAGCAAGAGCGCATAGCCTACCTTGAGAGCAAGAGCGCATAGCCTACCTTTTGTGAGCGCCTGAAACTCGTCAGGGTCAGCCTCTTGGTGAACCTGGGGGGGGTTGGAACACGCACACGTGTGAGAGGAGGGGGAGTGAGAGGAGGGATGAATTGCGAGAGACTGTTCTGTTGTGAGCAGTGACAGGAAAGTAAGTTCAGTGAAGGGTGTGAAATCAAGGAATGGGTTAAAAGGGCCCAAACACAAGTAGGCTGCACAAAGAAAAACATCAATTCGAGAAATTGAGATTGAATGGAAAAGAATATGATGATGCATTCGGATTAGTGGCGTATAATGGTGCATGATGCAAGGTTAGAAAAGCAGATGTACCTTTATGACTCGGTGGACAATGGGGATGTCTCGACCCTGTGTGTGAGAAGGGATAGCACGAAATAGTGGGCGAGAATTAACAAAGGAAACAAATATTTTCGTATATGAGACTACGGAACCATCGCATTGTAACACAACACTCTCTAGTCAGAAAAAGTGCAAAAGCACACGTCTCTCTCACTCATGCTGCAACATGTGCAGCCCAACATCATGTCGCATGACTCACATCCACATGACGGGACTCACATCACATCCACGTGGCATGACTCACATCCACGTGGCATGACTCACATCCACGTGGCATGACTCACATCCACGTTGAAGACCACAATCTCCCCCACAGAGAGCGGCGTTGGGTTCATGTGGAGAAAGAGAATGTCGCCCTGCAGAAGGGAGGGAGGGAAGCAGAGAGGGAAGGGGGAAACCGAAGGTGAGGGGGAAACCGAAGGTGAGGGGGGAACCGAAGGTGAGGGGGGAACCGAAGGTGAGGGGGAAACCGAAGGTGAGGGGGAAACCGAAGGTGAGGGGGGAACCGAAGGTGAGGGGGAAACCGAAGGTGAGGGGGAAACCGAAGGTGAGGGGGGAACCGAAGGTGAGGGGGAAACCGAAGGTGAGGGGGAAACCGAAGGTGAGGGGGGAACCGAAGGTGAGGGGGAAGGGCATGAAAGCCGTTGGGTTCATGTGGAGAAAGAGAAATGTCGCCCTGCAAATCGGGGGGTGGAAGAGAGAGGAAGAGAGGAAGGAAACGGGGAAGGGTCTGAGCGGGGTGGGAGACAGGGAGGCAGGGAGGGAGCAGACGCAGAGAAGGGAGGGGGGTCTGAGCAAGGTTGCCCTGAGAAGGGAAGAGAGGCTGGGGGGCAGAGCGTGAACGCACTACTTTGAATGCGCTACAAGGAGAGCCGGGTTCCATGGAGCCTGAGAGCACGAAGACAACACAAGGGGATTCCATTCCATAAGGGGCAACTGAGAGAGGGGAGGAGGCATGCTCGCATGCATAAGCCCTTGTATACTCGTTATAAGGCCAGGACAACTCGTACTCGTTTGAAGCCGGGTTCCATGGAACCCGAGAGCACGACGACAACTGGCGACTCGCTATTGGTCCAGCACATGAGGCCCTTCCAGATGACGAGAGCTGACGTCACTATCATGCCTGGCAGAGGTGCAGCATCGAGGATGGTGGGAGAGGAGACGGAGGGGACGGATGGAGGGAGGGAAGAAAGGTACAAATTGAGGGAGGGAGGGTGGAGGAATGGGAAAATGGTGGGAGGGAGAGGGAGAGGGAGAGGGAGAGGGAGAGGGAGAGGGAGAGGGAGAGGGAGAAGGAGAGGGAGAAGCAGAGAAGTGTGATGGGTGAAAGTAAAGAGACAGGAAGACAGAAAGAGGGTTACATAACGCCATTTCACAGTCAGAGTATTTGCCAGATTTCATAAGTTGTTCATGGAAGGGTTTTCTGGACTGGGGGGAATGAGTCATGTTTGGGCTGCGGGAAAGTACTCGTCTGCAATTCCGCTTCTCTGAGTCAACGGCATTCTAAATTACGAAGAACGAATCCTTGTCAGCTACTAGGATCACGATCCCGCTTCAGATCTACGCGAAATTAAGAGGAGCAGACAGGATGTCTCCACGAGATTCTACTGTTCGCTAACATATAGGTCGTCGCAGGCAACGCTGGGAAGAAAAGGAAGTACCAGAACCAGCATGAACCAGCACTTAGATTTATTATCATCACGCATCCAGCCCGCTGGTTCGATTCCGTCCGTTGGATTGACCGGACGGAATCAAGATGACTTTTGAGTCGACTCAGAAGTCGGTTCGGCTCCATCCGTTGGATTGACCGGACGAATCCAACCAACCCTAACGGTCAAGTCGACGCGCAGTCTCATGCAGGTGAAGAAATGACTCGCGAATCGCCTAACTTACGTGACGCACAAAGGCGATTTTGTACAATTCCAAAACAAATCGGCCGATTTACATAGTGCACGAAGTAATCCTAGCGACGGATCGCACGCACCTAGCCCGAGCGCCTGCATGATAAAGTGTCGCACGCTCATCGCGTCGAACCACCCGCCGGTAGACATGGCTGCCGGCTGGCTGACAATAGCCGGTTACAGCAGCAATAGACGGCCGTGAGGAGACAAGTAACTTAACACACGTCAGTCCCAGGAATGTACGGAGAACTCGCCGTAGGATACGGGATGCACGTAGATCCCAAAAAACGCGTCTACTATTACCGCGTACTGAACAGCCTGCAGACCCAAAAACGAATTTTCTGCCAGTTCAGGTTTTCACTGGGAGCTCTGCTGAAGGGGTTGCGGGCTAGGAGAATTTTGATGTTGTAGCGCGTATGGCAGCGGATACATGCTATGTATTAAGCTCTCTAAACTGTTCGAAACAAACCTTTCCAGTACTTCAAGTGCAATTCAGGTCCGAAAAATAAGCTAATAGCACAAGTACAAGGTAAGAGTTCCATCTGGACATTTTGCATCATTAGTTTCTTTCACATCTTTGCACATTTCATCCAACAATTTACAACAACGTACTGTAAAAGAGTGTTTCCCTACCGTCCTACCTAGCTTGACTACCTATCTACACATCACCAATCAGCTGTTGCAATGCTCACCACATAGCTAATCCGTTCCAAGTTGCCCTCTGGAGCACCAATCGCAGCATCCAAAACCCCAGGCACTTCAACAAGTGACGAATAAAATTCCACAACACCCATCTCACTCCTCCATTCCTCCACTCCTCCCCACCCATCACCACCTCCTCCACTCCCTGTACTCAACTGCTTGCTGTGGTCTTCCAATCTATGTCTACACTCCTGGCCACATACATCCAACATTTCTTCTCTCCCGGTTGCCCACAGCATGGCATCAGCGATTTCAGCGGCCACCCATGCATCATCCACCTCCTCCCTCTCCTCCTCCCAACCCACCCACTCCTCCCCATCCAGCCTTTCATCCCTCCCTATACATGCATCCGCAGCATTAGGAGCATAGACGGGGAGGGAAGAGGGGTTGTGAGCAGCAACCCCAGAATCCACAGCAGCACTTAATGAAACATGCTTAGCTAAGTGATGAGCTGCTGATTCCACTGCAGAATCGGTGATGGCTGTTGAAGCAGACAGGGAAGCAGATGCTCCAGAGGCAGCAGACGCCGCAGACGCAGCAGATGCTCCTGATGATGAGGAGGAGGAAGAAGGCTCGGGGGAGCAGGGGCGAGGGGAGCACGAAGAGGAGGTGTTGAGGGATCCACCGTTGTTAGGAGCAGCAGGACTATAGAGGGCATGCTCTTGACGTAGCTGCTGCTGCTGCTGCTCTTGCTCGTCCCGGTGATGTTGATGCTGCTGCAGATGATTGTGGTGGTGCTGCTGCTGTTGCAGCTGCGCCTGTTGCTGCTGCTGGTGGTGAGGATGGTGGTGGTGGTGCTGCTGCTGCAGCTGATGGTGATGGTGGTAGTCATGGTGGTAGAGCTGCTTCTCCTCTTGCTCCTGCTCCTCCTCCTCCTGCTGTTGTTCCTGCCCCCCCTGCTGCGACCCCACTAGCGGAGACGTAACAGAGCACCCAGGCGACCCCGCCTCTCCCTCTCCCCTCTCGCCTCCCAGTTTCCCCTCCTCTCCCTCCCTCCCCTCCTCCTCCACCGAGAAGGAGAGGAAGGAGGACTCAGACGAAGGCTCCACACCGCCTCGCATCCCAATCTCACCAGACACAGTAGGCTCTTCACCATTCAACTTCTGATTCGCCTCGAAAGCCATACTCCCTCGCACCCCATTCTCACCAGACGGAAAAGGCCCTTCACCATACAGCTTTTGAGGTACCTCGTGAGGCGACTTTTGAGGTGCCTCAAATGTCATCCTTTGAAGCATCCCCAAAGCCATACCGCCCTGCCCCACATTCTGACCAGACACAATAGGCTCTTCACCATACATCTCCCCCCCAGCAAATCTTCCCTCGTCTCCACCCTCCTCTCGCTCTCCCTCCTCTCGCTCTCCCTCCTCTCGCTCTCGCTCCTCTCGCTCTCCCTTCTCTCGCTCAGAATCCTCACCTGCGCCCTCACCCTCCCCTCTATCTTCTCCCTCTTCCCATCCCTCATCCTCCCCTAGGACATCTCGCTCTCCCTCGCCCTCCCCTTCCGAAATTGCGTGCACACTGTCTCGTTCAGTGACCTCTGTTGCATGCATGCCTGTGCCGGCAGTTGTTGCCGATGTTCGAGCTGTGGTGGTGTAACCATAGGGGAATAGGGTGGAAGGAGGAGGGGAGGGGAGAGACAGGGAGGTCAGCTATGCAAGTGTGAGTGCAAGAATGTGACTTTTGAGTCGACTCAAAAGGAGGAGGGGAGGGGAGAGTTAGGGAGGTAGGCAATGCAAGTGTGAGTGCAAGAATGTGCTTGTAGATTGCAAGTGCCCTAATCACGTCCCCACTGTCTTGTTCAGTGAGCCCAGCTGCATGAGTGCCTGTACCGGCGGTTGCTGCTGATGCTCAAGCTGCGGTGGTGCAACCCATGCCCATGCCCATGCCCATGCCCATGCCCATGCCCATGCCCATGCCCATGCCCATGCCCATGCCCATGCCTATGCCCATGCCCATGCCCATGCCCATGCCCATGCCCATGCCCATGCCCATGCCCATGCCCATGCCCATGCCCATGCCCGTGCCCGTGCCCACGCCCGTGCCCATGCCCACGCCCCTGCCCATGATGCCCCAGGTATGTACGCACATGCAAGCTTAACAGTACCTGCTCCAGATGCTCGTTCGTGCCTCTGTCCAGCTGCCGACATGCCATGCCCATGGCCGTGGATCTGACTCCCCTGCACAAAATCTGCTACAGCCGCCGCTACATCCGGATGTGCCGCCCTCTCTAGCAGCGAAAGGAAGTCAGTCAGTTCCTGTGGCAGTGCACGGCATGAGGTGATAGGGGATGGATAAGAGAGGCCAATTTTGAACGCTGTATAAATTCGGCTGCACTGCCCTCTCTGACAGTGCATTGGATGAGAGAGGGGATGAACAAAGGTGGCGGACGGTAAGAAAAGCGAGAAGTAGTCAAGAGGAAGGAAAAGAGAGGAAGAAAGGGAGGGGAAATATGACAAGAGAAGATAGGCAACGAAGGGAAACAGGGGCCATTCTGGAAAGCAGGGGAGACCCCTGGCAGGTGAGCTTCTTTTCATTGTTGCAAGGAAGTCAACAGAAAAGTCTCTCAGGCAGCCAGAGGAGCGGTCTGGCAGGTCTCGAAATATTCACTGGACTTCAAGCGAGGAAAAAAGAAAGAAAGAAAACAGGCAAGGTGGGGTCGATGCGCGCAACCACCTCCCCCAGAGACAGCGCTGGTGGCAGGCCAGGCGGGGCTTGGGTTCCCTCACAGATGGTGCACGCACCATCACAGATGAAGACAGCAGGTCAGTTCTCCCACATACCGATTCAGGGGAAGAGTCGATGTGGCTCGCCAGGAAGACAGGGCCGATCTGTGCGACCACCTCCCCCAGGCACTCTGCTGCTGGCAGGCGGGTTTTTGGGTCTTTGAGCAGAGGGAGGAGACGCATGCCCCACTGCCGGATGCTCTTGGCTGGATGCGGGGAAGGGAGGGAGGGAGGGAGGGAGAAAGGGTGGAGGGTGGGAGGGTGGAGGGATGGAGGGAGGGAGGGAGGGGGGGAGGGAGGGAGGGAGGGAGGGAGGGAGGGAGGGAGGGAGGGAGGGAGGAGGGAGGGAGGGAGGGAGGGAGGGAGGGAGGGAGGGAGGGAGGGAGGGAGGGAGGGAGGGTAGTGGCTGGGCGGGGTCTTACCTCTTGGTGCAGCACACTTGGGGAGGGAGGAAATGAGCGTGGGTGAGTGAGCGTTGGGAAGGGAGAAGAAGGAAGGCGCAAGCGCAGAAGCCAGCAGTTACATGTCCTCGGTTACCAGTACCAGTTACTGATCAGTTTGTGTCTTGAGTCGACTCAAAACACACCCAAAACACACTTGTGTTTTGAGTCGACTCAAAACACACCTCGGTTACCAGTACCAGTTACTGATCAGTTTGGAGCAGAAACTGGAAACCAAAAAAGGTTCAAATTGACGCAATGCCCCCAGCTAGAAACTCACCTTCTGCTGTGCTTCTTCTGACCCGAGCCATGGCACTCCCATCACGCTGCCTCCCTTCCTCCTCCCCCTCTCCCCGGCCCTCTCCCTCCCTTTCCTCCTCTCTCCCTGCTCTCCCCCTCAGCACCAGCAGTGCAAACTCCACCACACACGCCCTCACTCTCGGCCCCCTCTGTCCCTCCAAAGCCCTCTCCAGCACCAAATAATAGCACCTGACTCGCCTGACAGCAGCAACGACTCACCTTCCGCCGTGCTCCTTCTGACTCGGGCCACTGCGATGCCACCACGCTGCCTCCCATTATGCCCCTCCTCTCCGCCGTCCTCCTCTCCTTCCTCTCCCTCCCCCTCCCTCTCCTCCTCTCTCCCTGCTCTCCCCCTCAGCACCAGCAGTGCAAACTCCACCACACACGCCCTCACTCTCGGCCCTCTCTGCCCCTCCAAAGCCCGCTCCAGCACCGGCAGCAGCACCTGCACCGCCTCCCCCTCTCCCCCTCTCAACCCCTCCCCACTCCTCCCCACCTCACTCAACCCCCCACTCACCCCTCCGCACCCATCCCCACGCCTAAACCAGCTGTTCAAAGCACAATCCAGTATACCCTCTGCCTGTGCTCGCATGCGGTCTTTCCCAGTGTCAGCCACGCGGGAGAAGAGAGGGGGAAGCCATTTGTCGAGGTTGGGGGGGGCGAGGATGGGTGGGCAGTGCAGCACGAGGTCTTCCAGGAGGGACAAAGCTGAGGAGGAGACCTTGGTGTGGGCGAACTCCATCCCCGCTACTAGCAGCTCCACTACCCTCTCCAGGTGCTGCAGGGGTAGAAAACGGGGGAAAAAGGGGGGGGGGGGAAAAGGGGGGAAAAAGGGGGAAAACGGGGGAAAAAGGGGGAAACAGGGGGGAAAAGGGGGAAAACGGGGGAAAAAGGGGGAAAATGGTGATGAAGCAAACTCTGACCCCATTGCCCACCCCCATGCACCTAACCCACTGCCCACCCCCATGCACTTAACCCACCGCCCACCCCCATGCACTTAACCCACTGTTAAACCCCAGGCACGTACCTTCACAACGGCCTGAACACCCTTGCGGCTCACTCCATCCCCCTCTCCTCCTCCCCATGCCGCCGCGTCCCCTCCACCCATCACACACTCCCTCACCGCCTCTAATGCCGCCACCCGTCTCGACCAGTCACACCCCTTCCGCAACCCCTCCTCTACCTTGGTCCTCATCACCTCCCCCACATCCTGCTGCTGCTGTGGCTTCTTTCCCTGGTTCCGATCCCTCCCTCCTACCCCTGTTGCTCTTACTGCTCCTCCTCTCCCGCCCATCCATCCCATTCCGCGTGCCCCTCCGATCGCTCCAGCCCCTCCTGTTTCCCCCATCCCGCGAGCCCCATAACTGCTGGCTATACTCCGTCTTGCAGGCCTGGGAACAGCAGCAGCAGCAGCAGCAGGTAGGGATGGGCGAGCGCGAGCAGGAGGGGGTGGGGAGAGGTTGCTGTGTCGTGGTGGCATGGACGCTCGTGGTGCGTGCTGCGGCTGATGGTGCTTTTGATGCTGCTGCTGCTGCTTCTGCTCATGTGCTGTTTGCACAGTTCCAGGTAACGAGCCTCTTCTCCTGCTGGCGCCTGCCCCCACTGCTGCTGCTGCTGTTCCTCCCACTGCTGCTGCATTAACGCCAGGCCTAGCAAGCCCACTTGCTGCTCTCGTCCTCTCCTCACCCATCCCCCCACCAGCCTCCTCACTCACTCGCACTAACCCCCCAACAGACTTCCTAGCATGCACCGCCCTCCTCTCCCCACCACCTCCCCCAATCCCAACTCCAATCACGTTACCCGTTCTCATCCCCATGCCTATCCCCGCCGGCAGCTCTCTTTCCCCCGCTCCCCCCTTCCCCTCCGCCTCCCTTTCCCCTTGCCCCCCTCGCCCCAACCTGTTCGCAGCAGTGCCTAAAGGTCGTGAAGGCACCAGACCTTCGAGATTGGTTGACGCAGCAATGCTGTGCCTCTGCCGCCTCGGCCCAACCCCACAGTCACCTCCTCCTGCTGCCGCTGCTCCACCCCATCTCCCCTGCACGTTTTCCTTCATAGGAACATGGTCCATGGAATCACGTGCCACACCAGCAGCACCACCAGCACCAGCAGCAGCACCAGCACTGCGGCTAGCAGAGTCAAAGTCCAAAACACGGACTATCTTGGGGGATAGGTTCACCTCACTCCCAGGTGAACCTCCCCCAGATGAGACCCCGTCTCTTGCATAATCAGCATCATCATCATCAGCTGCAGTGACAGTCTCACTTGTTGATACCACTCTCTGTGGACCAATCCGCTCCCCCCTCCCAGCTACCCCTGCAGCCCTCGATCCCACAACATCTGCTGCTACAGCTGCTCCTGCTGTCCCTGCCCCTGCTACAGCCCCTCCTCTTTCTCCTCTGACTCCTCTTTCTCCTCTGACTCCTCCTTCTCCACCTGCTCCTTCCACGACCCTCACTGCTGCTGCAGCAGCAGCTGTGCCCTGTGCACCCAGCCTCACACCCCGCACCAGCCCCATCCCTCCTCCACCTCCTCCCCCTCCACCCCTTCCTTCCAATCCTCCACCACCACCGCTTGTAGCACCAGCTCTATTAGAGGCAATATCCCCCCTGCCAGCCTGACCGGCTGCATAGTTCAAGCTAAGACTCGCCAGTCCCCCTCTCACACCCTCGGCTACAGCAGCCGTACGAGCCGTACCAGCAGTACCAGCTGTAGCAGTAGCGGCTGTACCAGCAGTGGCAGAGGTTGTAGCAGCAGCAGCAGCTGTAGCAGAGGCTGCAGCAGCGGATGTAGCAGCGGCTGTAGCAGAGGCAGCCTGTCGTCTAGCAGCCATGAGGTTCCCAAGGGCAGCAGCAGAGCGCGGCAGGATGGGCTGGGGGCTGCGGGCACGTGAGGGCGAGGGGCGGGGAGGCGGGTCTCTCTTGGAGTGTGCTGACAGCGCTGCTGACTTGTCCTCCTGAGCCAACACCTGGGGAGGAGGAAGGTGGAAGGAGAGAAGAAATGAGAGCGGAGCGAGGCAGGATGGGCTGGGGGCTGCGAGCACGTGAGGGCGAGGGGCGGGGAGGCGGGTCTCTCTTGGAGTGTGCTGACAGCGCTGCTGGCTTGTCCTCCTGAGCCAACACCTGGGGAGGAGGAAGGTGGAAGGAGAGAAGAAATGAGAGCGGAGCGAGGCAGGATGGGCTGGGGGCTGCGAGCACGTGAGGGCGAGGGGCGGGGAGGCGGGTCTCTCTTGGAGTGTGCTGACAGCGCTGCTGACTTGTCCTCCTGAGCCAACACCTGAGGAGGAAGAGAACGAAAGGAGCAAAGAGGACGGATGAAGACCATTGACAGATGATTAGAGGAGCCCTTGACAGGTGCGAAGAGCCAACTTGATAGGTAAGGGACGGATACCATATTGCACCTTCGCCATACTTTGAGGCGCCTCAATAATTTTGAGGCGCCTCAATAATTTTCAGGCGTCTAAGAAGAGCCAACTTGATAGGTAAGGGACGGATACCATATTGCACCTTCGCCCATACTTTGAGGCGCCTCAATAATTTTGAGGCGCCTTAATAATTTTCAGGCGTCTCAGAAGAGCCAACTTGATAGGTAAGGAACGCATACCATATTGCTTCCCTTCTTCTCCCATTCTTCCCACCTCCCTGCTTCCCCACCTCCTCACCTCCCCACCTCCCCACCTTCTTCCCTCCCCACCGCCTCACCTTCTGCACTGTGACGTCAAATGAGGAGTGCAGCCGGGCGGCCCGCTCCGGCCACAAGTGGGAAAACTCCCGGAAGCTGCGCCTGGCTGTGGCTCGCACCTGATAAGCGAGATGAGAGAAGATGTGGGGAGGGAGAGGGAGAGATGAGTCAGACAGAGGGAGAGGAAGAGGTCTGATGCTTGGAAGGAGAGAGAAGGACACCTTGACTCATAGTCGAAGGGCTGCAGTAGTTGTAAGGACACTTAAGCAAAGGAACAACAGTGAAAAAACGAGTGTGAAAAACGCAGATCCGAAAAACCCTTAGCTTCCGAAAAGCCTCCTTGCGTAAACTAGTTTCGGCGGATGGGCGAACCCAATCACGCCTTCATCAGTACAGCACAATTCGGAAGAGGGAGAGGAAGAGGTCTGATGCTTGGAAGGAGAGAGAAGGAGCATGTGAGAATGGGGCGGCGGAGAGGGAATGTGAGCGTGGGATGAGGGAGTTGTCAAATTTCGCTTTTGAGTCGACTCAAAAGCTGAGAGCGTGGGGTGAGGGAGTTGTCAAATTCGCAAGCTTCATTCCACGACCTTGCCTCCTTCCTCTGCCGCACCTCCCACTCTGCCTCGCCTCCCACTCTGCCTCGCCTCCCACTCTGCCTCGCCTCCCACTCTGCCTCGCCTCCCTACGCCTCTCTCAACCCCTCTCACGTCCCTCGTGTCATTCACTCACCTCTCGCTCAGCTCCCTCACTCCATCCTCTCTCCTCTCTTCCTTTCACATCTCTCATGTAGCTTGCTCACCTTCCTCATCCCATTTTCTCTCCTCTCTCCCTCACCTCCCGCGTGCCGTCCTCTCACCTCCATCGTCCCATCCTCTCTCATCTCTCCCTCACCTCCCGCGTGCCATCCTGCACGCCACTGCGAATGCTGCTCTCAATCGCGTCCACCAGCGCCACCAGCTTGCCTTCTCTCCACTCCCTTGTGCCCTTCCCTAGAGTCAACACCATTCTGTTCCCATCCCGCTTCTCACTGCTCACCTCCCTTGTTCCATCCTGCACACCACTGCGAATGCTGCTCTCTATCGCATCCACCAGCGTCACCAGCTCGCTTTCTCTCCACACCCTCGTGCCTTTCCCTAGAGTCATACATTGTTTTCCCATCCTCACCTCCCTTGTGCCATCCTGCACACCACTACGAATGCTGCTCTCAATCGCGTCCACCAGCGTCACCAGCTCTCCCTGCGGGCCCCACACCTCCAGCGCCAGCAGAACATACTCCGCACACCTGGGGAGGGGGCGGGGGAAGAGAGGGGGAAGAAATGGGGAAGAGGCGGCGAAAAGGGAGGTGTGAGTGGAATGGGGGAACGATCAAATCAATCCAGCTCTCCCTGCGGGCCCCACACCTCCAGCGCCAGCAGAACATACTCCGCACACCTGGAGTGAGGATGGGGGAAGGGTGGAGAAGGGGGAGGAATAAGGGGGGTACAGGGGGAGGGGGGTGGAAGGGATGGGCTGGGAAAAGCGGAATAGGGGAACGACTAGACCAGCTCGCCCCTGTGGGCCCACCCCTCCAGCACCAGAGCACGTACCCCGCAGACCTGGCAGGTGGGGTTTGTGTAGGGGTGTGTGGGGGGGGGGGGGGTATGGGTGATGCGGGGGTGAAGTAGCAGGCGAACTTTTTTCAACTCCCAAAATACGCCTGTTACAAGAGAATTTCTTACTGTACACCTCACCCTAACCCTCCCATCCCTTATGTTTTTTAACCTCCCTTCCCTTTCCCGTCCTCCCTGCCCACACCTGGCTAATACCGTACTGCACCCACCTGCTCCTCACGACGGTGCTCTTTGACGCCCGAGCCGTCTCAAACACCTAGCTTAAAGGCGCCGAGCCCTCTACCCTCCATACCGTACTGCACCCACCTGCTCCTCACGACGGTGCTCTTTGACACCCGAGCCGTCTCAAACACCTTGCTCAGTGTGCGGGTGGGCCTGCAGTGCATCACCACCTGATAGGGCGATTGGGTGGAACGGGCAAGGTAAAAACAAAAACACAGAAACAAAGCCATTCAAGGAGACAGAATCGAGAATGCGTTCAAGACATTGCCAGCGGACAGGGGGCATCACGGGGATAAGGGGAAGGAAGGGACTGGGACAGGGATGGGGACGGGGACGGAGAAGGGGACGGGGAAGGGGACGGGGATGGAGACGGGGAAGGGGACGGGGATGGTGATCGGATGGGGACGGGGAAGGGGATAGGGATGGGGATGGGATGGGGACGGGGAAGGGGATGGGGATAGGGATAGGGATGGGGATGGGAACACCAAAGCAGATAGAGGTTTAGTGGGGTAGCACCAGGGATGGCAAGGACACATTTTGAACGGCAAGCTCACTCACAGTGCGAATGGTGGAGTCTGCAGAGTCCGCCATAACAGCCGCGGACGATCCTAGGAGCTTCATCAGTTCCTGGTGGATGGAGGAGGGTGAGAATCAGAGAACATGGCGGTGGGGGGGGGAGTAGAGTTAGGGTTTGGTCTTCGGGGAACTTATCTTGAGCGGATGACCCCAGGAGTTTGATCAGGTCGTGCCGGTGATACAGGACCCGCACCTGCCACTACTGACTGCAGGCGAGTGTGATAAGTCGAGTTTTGAGTCGACTCAAAACTCGACTTTCATCAGTTCCTGGCGGTGATACAGGACCCGTACCTGCCAGTACTGACTGCAGGCGCGTCAGTAGGTTCTGATGGGTGGCTAAGGTTAGGCGACAAGAGACACGGGGAGTATGCTCCCCAGGGTTTTGCGGGGCAGTGATAGAAAAAACTATGTTCGAGCTAGATATTCTAGTGGTATGCTCACTCGAGTCTGTGAAACTGGTGAAATGTGCATTGTGAACGTGGTAGATCGGATCAAGCAGCGGAGAAAAGGAAACCTCGAGAGTGCTCCACACAAGCACTCAGTTATTGCGGAAGGGCTTGCTGCAACGCGGATCCTATCTGGCATGGGAATAGCTGAGAGTATGTGCGATGAGCCAAAGAGCCGCTACCTGAAGCACGATATCCGCGCATGCTTCGAGCTCTCCGGACAGGCACTCAGCAATTGCTGAGCGACTGTTGCATCGCAATCGCTACTCTAGCATGTCTTAGCGGGGAATTCGTTACGAAAGGGAAAAATCGCTGACCTGAAGCACGATATCTGCGCATGCTTCAAGCTCCCCGGACAGGCACTCCGCGATTGCTGACACGAGATTGCATGCCTGCAATGAGAAACAAGCACGTTTGAGCAGAAAATAAGTCGGTGACGCCAAAAGCACGAACGTGCAGTCAAAGGCGACCACGAGCCATCAGAATCATGCACCACATAAGTGTCTTGAAGGCTTCGGCAAAGCTCGCAACCGTTACTAGGCGAACTGCTAACCTGCTACACCGTTTATTGAACTCATTTGTTTGACAGAGACTTAATATAATGATTGGTCAACCCTAAATGGCGAACCACGCACTAGCATAAAGTCACTTGTACCACTACTGCTGCCAATCGGGTTACCTGCTTCACAGCTGTGAATCAGCCGTCAGGTAACGTGTTTGACGGCCGACAACCGGCCGTCTCAGATAAAGTATCATGATCCAGCCGTCAGGTCACCTGCTCGACGATTTTGGATTGACCGTCACACTAACCTGCTTGACGATTTTCGACCGGCCATCCTGGAGTTGGACGGCGAGGTGCGGCATGATGAGCTGCCGGAGCAGAGCCGATATTCCCGATACTCCAGATCGTGCGGCTGAGATTAGAGTCAGGGTATCGGGAATCAGAACCAAGATTAGGGACGAAGCCAGAGAGTGTTTTCCAGCTTTGTACGGACGACGTACAGACTACCGAATGGGAGGAGGGGTCTTTAATTATGCAGAGCATGAAGGACAGAACAGAAGGTTATAAAGCTACACGAAAGCCGCAATGGTTGTCAATGACGTCGGTCTTGAGAGATTGTGGAAGAAGGAGCATGTGACGATAATCGCTAATCCTCCAGCACCTCTGAAAAAAGTGGAGCACGTACCGCCTCGGAAGAGGCCTTCGAGGCGTTTCAAGGCGGCCATGCGAGCATCCCAGTCCGTCTGAGGGTCCAACTTGGGGAAAAGAGCCTCTACCTCTCGCACTAGCTCCCTCGCGTTAGCGACATGGATTACGCTGGTGGCCATGGCTGTAGAGTGAGTGAAGCCTTGAAGCTAGGGTTTGTTCCTAAACGTTTACAGCGTCCTGGTTGGTCTAAAAGGAGGATTCCTGTTTCTAGTTTACAACACTAGTGCTTTGGAAAGAGGCGTACCGAGCACGTGTCTGCTCCGTGACTTGTTGACGAGTCATCGTTGAGCGAAATCCGAGTTATCGTAGCTCGTCGGGGATGCAACTACCGCGTATAAGAAAATGAACTTTCAGGATTAAGTACTCCGATTTCACCGTCCATACAAGTGGTAACCAGGAGAAACCTCTTACTTTAGTCCCGAAAACTACAGAACAAGACATCAAGGTCACAAGCAGGCCACCAAATGCTGCTGACCACGCCAGCCATGCGAAAGACAGTTGCAAGAAAGAATACGATGGATAAGTGGTAGGCTAATCGCTCTCATATGGGTTCTAAGGAAGTGCAACGGTCGGGAAGTTTACACCTTGGGAGATCAAAGCAACCTTGGAAGTGGATGAGGATTAGTTGGTGCCTCCAAGGCTAGATATCGATTACACGTTGGACCATGGCGCTTGCGGGCCGAGAGCTCCACAGGCCAGCGCGCAGCTTGTTCAGTGCGGCTGAGTAGGTGTCTACTCGGTACAGATCGGTATTTTATCGTTAATCCTTTCGACCGTGAATTACTGGGAGTGTGACATGGAGAATTCCTGGAGCTTGCAGCTGGTCTGTCAAGCAGACTGCCGGTGAATTTACCGCAAAGGAGCATCGCCATTGGTGGAGGGAGGCTCAGACAGAAACTCAGATGACGTCGCGCTTTGGCTTGTGTAGGGGGAATCGGGATCCACGACCATTATCATTTCGGCTGGATGTTACCACATGTAACCAGCTCCTTGGAGGTTTTTTGGCGGTACAGCATCTGCGCTGCCGTCACAATGGTAGACCTTCGCGTGTTGGCGCCAATTTGAGGGCTGAAGGGGCGAACCGCGTTAGGGTGTGTCAGATCCGAAGTCGGCCTAATCCGACTGGCCGGTTTTGGAGGGGTAACACAGTTGCAAAATTCGCAAACATTTTCGACGAGCTCGCATAATCCGGCCACTTTTCGTAATTTTGATGGCCGTTTCAAAAAGTCGACATCAATCCGACGTATAGTCGATTCGAATTCGGCCAAGATGTCGACTTGGCAATGCAACAGTAATCCTGCGACGTAAAATATTTACGCCAGCCACTAATATCATCGCAAATTGTATCGCCGCGAAATCTGCGACACCGTCGCAGCAATCCGGCCAACAAATCTGACACATTTGATAAGCGGCCAGCAAATCGGCCACCAAATGTGTCAGATTTGCAAACACAGCTGTAATTTGTCGACAAAAATTCGACCAATGCGTCGACTTCGCGAAAAGAAATTGACGACCAAATGGTCGACAGAATACCAGCCAAAACAGGTATCGAAGGATCTGACACACCCTAAGGGTGTGTCAGACTCCTGATTCTCAAGGCGATTTGCTTCTGACAAGCCCGAGCAAAAACCAATAGCAGGGGACTTGACTGGCATGTGCACCAAAATAAGCAAGTGTAGCTTCCTATGGATACTCGTATATTTATAGCGAGCTATTATATTTCCTGCGTTCGTTGCTTGCATACCTCAATAATCAATGTAATAACCAATTTAGATAGACGTAGCTGAAGCGGATGCTGCTAAAACGGATATTTCCGACAACAGTGTGCAGCCACAAATATGAACAAAACTTAGGGCGCGGAACATTTGAGTTTTCACAAAAATTTCCGTACCGAAGTCCGTACCGGACGACGGTTCGGACCATACGTCGTCCAAAGCTGAAGTTGGAACATTTGAATGGGTTTTGAATTTGCGTTTTCGAACGTCGCCACAGACGACTGGCCACGTCGCATTCAGTAATGGCCCTCTTGTGTGCGACGTGTTGGCACGAGGGCCAACCCAAGCACCGTCCGGAAGTGGTGCCCCAAATGCAGTCGCGCGATTACTGTAAATCTGAGGTCCGAACGGGGCAAACAGCCCATTCGAACGTTGTCAGAGTAGGCAAAAAGTCAGATGTTCCAACAGTCGTCCGTATCTTCGCGATGTCGCAAACCCATTCACGAACCTGTTTTGCGAAAACCAACGAAAAGGAAAACCACACAGAGTTTCGAACGATGCTCCGGTTCGAACGGGTCAATTTTCAAAAGTTCCGCGCCCTCACCCTTCCTCTGTTCCCTCTTCCAGGCCAGGTCGACTTCATTCTGACGGTTTTCGTCGGTTCAGACGGAGGGTGTAAGAAACCAGTCAGCTGTTTCATTCGCCTCGCCTCCCTTCCCGCCAAACCATTGACAGGAGCGAACCCGCACCCCCTCGATCGAGACACGCCACATAGACAGGAAGGAGAGTTGCTCCGTTGGATCTAGATTCAAGATCAAGCCACGATTGGTCAATCAGTGCTGTGCTTCCCCTAGCATAACTTTGGGCCCAGTTCGGCAGGCATTCTGGCCATTATCGCCATTATCGGCAGTTTTAATGGGCCCCCAAAAAATGGCCCCTCGAAACAGCAGCGAAGTCAGACTGTAACCCCAGGGCAACTTCGGAAAAATGGGCCACGTGTTCGGTTGGCATTAAATGGGCCAAATTTAATGGCGTCAACCGAAAATGAGATCTTGTTCGTGGTTTTGACACCAGCTGCTTATGCATGTCAACACGAGTCGGCCCACGTTTCCGTGTCAATCACTGTAGATTAGTTTGATTAGGTGGGAGCGGGGCGCCAGGTTTAGCAAGTGCGAAAGTTTTGGTTGGTTGGGATGCGATGCGACTCTGGGCGAGCGGGATGTCCGATGATTCTGACAGGCTGACTCTGGGAGAAATTCTGACACCAACATACATTGTATGTTGCTGTCAAAATCCCATTTTGACACCAGTGTCAAAACTGCAAACAAGCCCTGACACTTCGGAGAAGCTTGTATGCGGCTGCGCTGAGAGAGCGTAGAATCACTGTACGGGCAGCCCGGGCAGCCTTGCAAAGCAGCGGTGGACGTCGAAAAAAATTGCGCAAGGCATACTGTGCGTTCGATGTGTTAGAGATGGTGTGTTGGTGATGTGCGATTTTCCAGCGGGCACGAAGAGGGGTGAGAAAGGCCGGGGTTTGTTTTTTTCAGGGCAACGTGTGATTGCCCCGAATTAATGATCCCCCGCATGGTGCGGGACCTCGAGGCCGCATGGTGCGGCGGATGAGAAAATGGACAGTTTGCCTGAGAAAAAGGGTTCGAGGAAGGTTCCTCTTGTGAAAAATGCCAGCGTTAAAAGGGGTGTTCGGCTGGCATTCCATTATTGTCTGGTTCGGCGATGATCCGCTTATATAGAGCCAAGATAACCTTTCGCGCGCTTATCAAAGAAGGTTCCAGGGTGGTCGGTTTACTGTAGCCCATACGGGGAAACCGTTTTTTTTATTGCCTGCCGAACAGGGCCTTGGATTCTCGTGTACAGTATAGCCCAGATGCTCTGTGCAAACCCCTGGAACTGTTCGCTTGACCCTCATGACTCGTGAGACGAAATCGGGATCGTTCTTCGTGAACAGCTCCCTATCCCTTTTTGCTCCTTGACTTTTTGTCCCCACACTGCGTGAAAGGCTCCATGCACCACACCTGACGCCGCCACAGTTCCATTGACGACTTCGCCAAACACTTCGTAAGCAACGCCTTCTACGCCGAGAGTTTCGCTCAACGTCAAGCTATTCGCCAACATTACCAGCAGCAAATCCTATTCTCGGGAATTTCGCGACTACTGTTTCGCATGCGCACTTCCCAATCCACTCGACGTACCACACACACACATTCTTGAATCCTGCACCTGCCCTGCCCATCCCGCCTTGCTGTTGTACCGTATCGCGTCGTGGTGTGGTACCCTTCATCACCTCGGCTGTCAGAGCAGAGCGGACGTCGTGTGTGCGGGTGCGTGTTCACAATTCGGCAAGATCTAACATCCCGCTACTGTAACCATGAGGAACAAACGACGAGGCTTATATCTTTTGGCTCAGATCTCCTATGTTGGGAAAAGACATTGCTTGTATCTCGAAGCTCCTGGCGCGAGCCGAAGAGAGAATTCGCGCTTGTGTTGTCTTTGGGCGTTAACCAGGTTATTATTGGCATCATCCCTTGATACGCTGAGAATCGAGGTCAAGCGAGAGATGCAACGGAGCTGCGACCCGCGTTAAAAGCTCCGTTAGCAGCCGTTAAAGCTGCGTTAGAAGCTGCATTGGAGGGTACGCGGTAGGCGATGCAATGGCAGGCGATTCTGCACAAGCGCAGAACCCGTAGTTGTGAAGGTGCTTATCGAATCTAGTTGTTTCGACCACTAATTTTCCTGATTTCAGGAGGTCTACTAGGAGCACTGACTCCTGAAAGCGAGGTGACTTTTGAGTCGACTCAGAACGAGGTCTACTAGGAGCACTGACGCCTGAAAGCTCCACTGAACACTGACTTTTAACGTTCAGTAGGCTGTCAGTCGCTCGCTTTCCCGTCGCACGAGACTGTCACCACCTCGCGCACAAGAGCCCCTCCGATACATTGACCTCCGATACAGTGACCTCTGATACACTAACCTCTATAGTGACCTCTGATACGGTGTTTTTTGATACACTAACCCCCGATACAGTTATCTCCAACACGCTATAGTGCTCGGATATAGTGCTCGGATCCTCAGCAAGTCGTTACTATCACGCCACTGCGAACG